>DWJK01000010.1:0-45151 GCA_018248815.1 Croniades pieria auraria
GTCACTACTAGAAATTCTAAATGAGAAAATTCCAATAGTACCCAACCCGGGATTTGAACTTAGGTCCTCCCGGTCGGCAGTCGCGCTTGCAACCACTCGACCAATGAGGCAGTCACTTACTTATAATAAGTTAGTTATATTTTATTTAACGACCAAAATATTCACTAGAAATAATTTATATGGCAAACCAACGTTTGCCGGGTCAGCTAGTATATATATAAAATATACACTCTAGTCACAAATGAGCAATATGTTTAAACGGAATACAATCGGCGGACTATTTTCAGTCGGCCATGTTGGATCTGTTGCACTATTGTTGATGTGAAAGTTGGGAGTGAAAGCCAAATGTGTAGCGCCGGGGCTCCGACCGCTGTAGACGTAACGTTTGATTTGGTTTTCTAAATAACATCGCTTCTGTATCTCCCTGAAAAGGTAGGCAGAAACGTGTAGTATAATCCCTATGTTGTGTCAAAACGTTGAGTAGAAGATGAAAAATATAAGTATATTTCTTAGAGTTTTCTAGAAATCTACTATTGTTTCTATTGATTCTGTAATAAACTTTGATAGAACTATCTAGAACGGATGATTTCCTAATAAATTTTGTAAGGAACCTAGAAGTGACTTATTCCTTTGTATTTGAAATGTGCTGAAAGTTCTAGAGATTTTGTCATAGCCTTTCATACAATAGTCTAGAAACCTTATAACGTTTAATAAAATAATCTAGAAGAAATTCGAAGCTTTGGTTGATGTCCTAACGTTTCAAACAAAATAAAAAAAAGAATCATTTCGTTTTTTCTAATAACTTAATAAAATGGTGTAGATTATTTTTTAACAACGTTAAATAGAATTTGACTGCCTCGTTGGTCTAATGCTTGCAAGCGCAACTGCTTATCGAGAGGTCCTGAGTTCGAACCGTGGGCCAAGTACTATTAGATTTTTGTAACTACGTATTTTAAAAAGACAATTATAACTTAAAATCCATATGTATTACCATACATATTGTTTAACCTGACCTTGAGTTAACAAGCCATTTAATTAAACGTAACATCACGGTTATAATCCACGAAGAGGTAGACAGAGGAGTGTAATACACTGTTACGTTTCACTACTTACGTGTCATTATATTATAATAGATTGTTAATGAATGTATGAAAACCTCAATAAAACACAATTAATAATGTTACATGAAGAAAAATCGAATTCCAAATTCGAAATAAATTCAAATAGGGAACGCTGATCATCTCTTCATGGGAGGGAGCGAGCGAGAGGTTGTTGATTTAATTCATTAGCGCGAGCAAGACGGCGCGACCGGTGTCGGACAGTGATGGCGATATACGAAAACGGGAGCGATGGAAAGAGATAGCATCAGTCTGTTGACGTAGTAGTAGATGAGATAAGGGGCTATCAGCAGTTTCGGGCGCGTTTGAATTGGGGAGTGCACTTGACAGGTAACGAGTTAAATTATTACCGTAAGCAATTAATTGAAATTTTCGCAGCCATTTGTCTTGCATAGATGGCTATGAAATAGCTATTAGATAGCTACTAGAAATGAGTGAGCTTGTATAGATCTTTACATTTATCCATGAATTCAATACAAAAAGACAATTATTAAAGAAATGTAGAGTATTTTCCGTCGACTTGGCGACCGCTAATGCCAAACGAAGTAATAATGTTAAAAAGTCGAAAATATGAAAATGTTTACTACGAGGTCTAACTGTCTTGAGTTTACAAATATCCTGGAAAAATTATTACAAAACGATATATAATCAAGTTTTTAATTAGTAAATACAAATAACTTTATTAACCACGAATATATTGTAGTAATTCCCTGTAGTATGTACATAATATCATGCCTGTAAGCCCAGGGAGGTAGGCCAGACACAAATCCCGACTTCGCGGCGACACTAGAAACTTCAAATTAGAAAAACCCAATAATACAGGATCCGGGGATCGACTCAAGATTCTCTCAATCCATAGCCGCGCTTGCAAACGGTCGCCAAACGAGCCAGTACCTTTAACACATATTTATTTGAAGAGTACATATAAGTGTACATAGCAATATTCACAAGTTTGTATATTATCTCTTAATATTTACTGCGAATTTTAAAAACATCAATTGCAGAATGTTAATACTGTCAGAGATGGAAAGAGATATGTTCAATATTCATTTTGATAACCGTCAACATATCTATACATACAAGCAAACCAAAGGACGTCTAAAGTGTTACTACACTGGCTGACGATTTCTTTATTCACTAAAGTTTCAAAAAAACCAATTTGTTAGTACCATAATAACATATAACAAAAATAAACATACAAGAACAGACCCTAAACCTGTCACACATAAGTGCATTTGGTTATTTAGCAACTAGAACAAATCTGTCGTGTAAACTTGCCGTTCTGAAGTGATTCAATCGGCAAGTACTATACAACAGGTAAGTAACGTGGAACAGTGAACGGGGCAGCGTTGCACTCACACTGACACAACTCGCCTCACGCACACACCGAAAATTTATTATTATTAGTATACACGAGATACATTAAGAAGGCGGCAAGTGAAAATTTTTGTGTGAAGTAAAAAAAATACGCTTTTTTAATGTTATGTAAAATTACTACTTATTTGCATCCAAGGTCATCCGTAATGAATAATTAAGCAGGAAACCTATTGGTTAATTAATTACAAACCATAGATAAAGATTTAATTTTTTAACTAGCGTTTTATCTTATATTAAGGATTGCTCAGCTAACAGTAAACTCGTTATTATATCGTTAATTAGATTCAATTTTTAACACGGTAGCAAATCGCTTCATTCATTGATCATAACATGCGATTTACATTCACTCGACGTTCCGTTCGTATATCAGATGCATCGAAATCATTGCCTCTAAAGATTCTAAAAAATCTCAATTTAAAATACATAACATCAAACAATCATGCTTGTAATGCTCTTACGGGCAGGCAGAAGAGCGCAGTACACTCCCACGTTTCACTACTTACATTTTATACCCTATGGAATAGCTGGCACGTCTATTAACATATAATAATAATAATCCAATACTGATAAGTTTATTGATATATAATCATATATACTGACTCACCACCTATTCTTACTATTCGATATTTAAAATACTACTAGAAAAAGACAATGAAGAAAAATATAAAAAAAAAAATCAAAATAGAAAACTCAGTTCATTCCGTCTCCCGATGCGACGGCCAAGCGTGTTGAACTCACGCACACACACAGATACCCGCGTCTGTTGTAAGACAATAAAAGGGCTGTGTGTGCGCTAGCCGTATAGCTAGATCACGTAGTTATGATACTTGGCACAGGTACGCTTGACATTCGACAATTTGAATTTTGAGTTCGCGTTCCTTTGACCTGAAGAAGACAGGAAGCTGCTGGATTCAGAAGGCCCAGGATCGTCAGTAGCAAAGATTAGGGGAGGCCTGTGTCCAGCAGTGGACATCTAGATGCTGCCGATGATGTTCCTTTTTCAAATAGCGTCTTTGATCTTTAACCGTCACGCTGTAAAACTGTTGACTGCCAGTTACAACTCCAATGGAGATTTCGGTAAACCATAGACAATTGCTTTGCGTCTTGAAGTGGAACTGAAAGTTTTAATGATGGTACCTAATTTAAATATATAATGTATGGAGTGTTCAGGGAGTGCAAGTATCTGAATTTAAATCTTTACTCAGACGCCTCATTAATTTATACTTAGTAATAATTTTCATCTGTTCATTATCTTCTTTTAGTGTATATTTAAAAACAAAAGACACAATTGGCGATTAATAGCAAAAATTAAATCTATAATATCAATAAAATCAATATCTCTCATTATCAATATCACTTAATCCTGCTAGCGGAACGCATTCACACAAAAGCGCAATGCACACACATCCATGCACATAACCAAGTAAAGACGAGTTTACGGAATTTAAATTTGACAATTCAGTACGTACATTTTTTTCTTAAATATTATGGATCTGCGTTTAGAACAATACAGCCGCCCATGTTTTAACTGCTACGTGGAAGCGTTCGCGCGTTAATTTTGTAAAAAGAACAACGTTGCGATTGGCGGGATTTGGGATTACTTCCGCAGATAATAGATGTAAATATAATGCTCTAATATGGATTGGACTTGTTTTTTTTTTTCTAGAAAATTCTATATTCTGTGGTTGCATTAAACGCGGTAATTGTTATAAAAGTGTTTTATATTCAACATTATAACCTTTCTTAGTTGAAGCTTATTTACGTCTAATTTAGCCAGCCTGTAGAGACGATTTAATGAAAAATGTAAGTAATCTTACATTCTATTCTTTAATACCTGAACATTATGACGGTCGGCCTTCTTTAAATCAAACATATTTATAGGTAAATTATCTATTGTTGTAAAGCCGATGTCTGCAATTCAATGCATTGTACTGTTACTTTTCAAATCTTAAGATTCGTATGAGAAACAATATGAAATTAGAACATCTTGAGATATATCATATCTTCCTATTATAATCCTGTCTATAAATGTCCTTGTAATGCAATGGTGAACCGAATGATGTATAGGTTATATTGCCGGTCTATTATTTAGTCACGGGTTCGATTACCGACTGGGCAAATATTCGTTTTATAAGAGATTATTGAACATTGGCATGTATATTCGCTGTTTATGCCTGTTTGAAAAGTATTATAAATAGGACTTTTGATAAAGGATTATTAGTGTCAGTTAAATGTTAATAGGACTCTCAGTTAGGCAATTCATCACTGCGGCAGAAATAAGACTGATAATAACGTAAGATCAGTTAATGTATGTTATTATGAGTGCGGAATCTTCACAAAGAGATAGGCAGAGGAGTATAGATTTACATCGTGAAATAGGTGGTGAGCCTATTGCCATACATCGAACACAGATGCAGACTCCCAGTCACTACTAGAGAATCTAAGTTAGAAAATCAAATAGTACCCGATCCCATCGAACCCGTATCCTTTCACTCAGCAGTCACGCTTGCAACTTCTCCACCAATGAGGCAGTAGTTTCATAATTTAATAAAAATATAACATTGCTAATAAATACTTACAATGAAACGTAATATCGAACAAGTCCTGTTACGAACACAAATAATTTTAGCTGTTTGAATGCATCTGGCCGCACACGTGCACCTGCGGCGCAGAAAAATTTAATTGGCTGAATGAACGGTGTCTATTCATAAACCTTTGTCCTAAAAAAAAATATCGCTTATTTGTGACTAGCGTGTAATATGTCAAATACACTATCGTTCAGAGAACATTTCAGAAAGTTTGAAACCATAATAACTAATTATAACTATTATAATATTATATGACTTATAGACTATTCTATGATATGAGTATGCTACTACAAAAGTCACGGAATAATGATGATTTCAAACTTTCTGAACTGTTTTCTTAAACATAGCGTTTTGACATATACACATAGTCGCAAATGAGCGATATGTCACTAATGGCAGGAAAAGGTTGTTGTAACAGCGTTGTGTTCGATTTTTAAATTTGTTTATGTTTGAAACGTCATTTATTTTACACAAATATTGTTGTGCCACTGACAGAGGCGTGTTATTGAAGTTTTGTGTCTAGCAGTAGACATTGATGTAGTCTAGTAGTGATGATTGTCAGGCCAATTTCTCGTAGAGATGGGCAGAGTTAAAGGGTTTGCACTTGCTACGGTACCGGCAGATTTCTTTCATAATTTAATCTTTACTGTATTGCTACACCAGGTAGGCGAAAAATCGAGTGCCGAATATCTCATCCTTACAGAGCTGTCGTGCTTCTTCAACATTCATCACGAAATTTACGTAATTTCTTTATTTTTATAAGTAAATTAGTAGTAGTCGCTTGCAGTCCGGATCTGTGCCCGGTATATGGCAACAGGCTCACCACCTATTCCATTTGACTTAAACGTAACTAGTGAAACGTAAGTGTGATATTAAACTCCTCTGCATGCGTCTTTGGAGATTATAGGCGTTAAAGTACTACATTGTAAGTACTACATTACAAATTCTATGTTAATAATAAATATGCTGTGTTCAAGGGCAAGGTCAGATCATATACTGATTATACTTATATGTTATTTACACACAGACAGACGCAGCACAAATCGCTATGCGTTCAAAACAAAACTTTTTGTATCGGTTGGGATCGAACCCACGACCCTCAGCTACAACCACTGGACCAACGGCCCAGTCAACGATATAACCGATCAGCTGTAAACTCTACGCGTCCATCAAAACTACTTCCAAAGACAAGTGCACCATTGATTTTTCATTTGCATGCCAGCCGAGACAGAGATAGGCAGTCGCGGCGGGTGCGAGCGAGACGGCGAATTTATTATAAATTGGGGTGCTACCCTTGCGACTTCACGATGTTCGTTTGACTGGGGATGGCAGTCTACGGGTGTTACTATTGAACATTGCGTAAAGGTCGTCGGGGAGAGCTATAATATATATTAATATACTAAGCTATATATTCGCCAACCCGCACTTGGCCAGCGTGGCGGACTACGTCCTTAACCCTCTCAATATGAGAGGAGACCCATATTCCAACAATGGAATGTTAATGGGGCGATTATTATTATTATGTAAACGTAACTGCTGAAAGGTGGGAGTATACCACACTCCTCTACCTACCCTTTGGGGAATTACAGGCGTGTAGTTAAATAATTTATACATAATAAGAAGTAAATAAATGGCAATTACAAAAATGCTGAGAGACGTTGCGAATGACATATTTCGAGACAGGAAATTGCGCGATCAACCCTGTCATATCTTTTGAGAGTAATAAAGAACCCTCCAGTAGTAATTACGAGAGTTGAGTGACGTTACTAACCTGGAAATGTAATACAATTTTTAGTCTTTACACTAGATAAAATGAATTTTTACGAAGCAGTAAAATCCATACTAAAATAATATTGTAAATTCGAAAGTGTATCTGTCTGTCTGCCTGTTACCTCTTCACGTTTAAATCGCTGACCCGATTTAGATGAAATTTAGTACAGAGATAATTTGAGTCATAGATATAGGTTACCTTTCATCGAAAAAAACAATTGAAGGGGTTGAAATAGGGGAGGAAAGTTTGTATGGGAGTTCGTGATTATCGAAAGCGAAAAAATGAAATTTTGTATTTAGGCACTTAATAAGAAATAAATCAATACTTGTTCCAGCGTTTTTGAAATTACGACCTACATGGGGATGAAATAGTAGATGAAAGTTAGCATAAAAGAGCAAACAAAACTTTTTATGTTTACTATGCGTCTATTTATGTGGCGGAGCGGCGGCAAAATGCAAATGAAGTATCGTAACAAATTAAAATGCTGCCCAAAGCAACTATTCCACGCGATGAAAATTGCGGGCAAAAGTTAGTATGAGTATAAAGCACTATTATTACTGGACTCATTACTAATTTTTATTATTATTCACGCGTGCTAAACTGTCAGCACTTTTACATAGTTTTCTATAAATTAATTTGATATAATCATGAGGACGCAAGAAGAGATCCGTTGAAACTCATATCTTAGATGAAACATAATATACTTATGTATATTTTATTCAAATATTGTTTATATTGCTGCGTAGGTACTTTGTTTCGTGGCTTGTAGTCTTTCCCGTTAGGAAATCCTTGTTGTTACTGATTACTAGGTATATTAATTGTATTGCAATGATAATTTAATGGTTTAGGTTTTAGTCTCACACTCTGGTGGCGAGGATTCCACTCCTCTTCACTTAGGTCTTTACAAATTTGTTTTATTTTTAAAATAAAATATCACTTACTGTAGCACTAAAAGAAGCGGCAGGCCAGTACACCATGAGCTCTTCATTCTTTATTCTAAAGTAGGTAAAATCTACCAACGTGTACTCAGTTTTGGTCTGCCCAGTGGTTTATGGTCTGGTTCGTTCTGAAACGAGACGTGTGCCTAGCGTCGAACCAGATTATAAATATATCTGAGAATAATGAACTTAACATGTAAAATGTCGAAGTTCTACACTCTTTTATATACCCTTTCGGAGGAATGCAGTCGTGAATTTATGACGATAACCAATACGTTATGCGCCCCCTAGTTAAAGGTTGAAAAATACGCTTTTTTCCTAAAACAGTATTACTTACAGCATAACTGAAAATTAAATATTTGACTGAACAAAATAAATCAATTACCAATGGTTCGGCCCATTAGCCGTGACAAGGCGAAATCGTAAAAACATGTTTTAGCTGGAGGCGCGAAGTAACAGTGACGAATTGTTTGATCAATTTCTACGATGTAATGAAAAAAAGTCAGCTTAATGGAAAAATGTTTTATTTTTACCACAGATAATACTCGTACATTATTCGTTGTGCGAAGATCACTTTATTCGGAATCAGTACGTTGATTAAGTTACGTAGGGTCTACCTTAGGCTTAGCCTGTAATGACAATCGTAAGTTTTTGATGAATAAATCAATAAATAAATAAAAATTAAGATATCTAGACACATGAGGATTTCTTTAATATACTCGTATATGTATTTATTAATCAAAGCTGTCTCATGATTGAAATGAATACAATTTAGAAGTCAATAAACACGATCGATAACTTGTATTACAAAATTATACAATGTGAAACCAAATTATTCAGATGACCGACGAGATGCCCAGAGCCAAATCCGGAGCTATCCATGCAACAAAGTGGCACAGTGACGCTGGTGCCAACTGGGGCTGCAATTGTAGGTTAAAAAGTCTTGCCATAAGACTCATGACGCCTTTGTGAAATTTACGCTTTAATAAGTGCTCTGGGTAGTACATGAATTTTCATGATATTCCTCGCTGGTGCCATAAATTATTAGGCGTAAAAAAGAAGCCAGTGTAACCGTTATTTAAGTAGATTAGATGATAACGATCTGAACTTATACGTAATGGATTAAAGGGAATCGGAGCGAGACAATGAAATGTAGGTCCACTGTTTCCAATTAGGGCCGAGGCGGTAGTGTTGCCCGATAAGATTTGTGGCATTTTGTACTGCTTTCGAAGTTAAACTTCGACTAACCTTATAAAACACTTGTTGAAAGTAAATAATATTTTTTCATAATAAAGAAGTTTCATAATTTTTTAATAATAAAGAAGTCTCCTAAGAAAGAAGGAGGGGGAAATATTTAGAATCTGCCTAATATAATTGGTAATAGGCGACACAATATATTGTAAGCATTATATTAATAACTACAACATTGATAAAACTTTTCCGCAGGTCTTCTTGAATTGAATTTACTACGAAAACTTATTTCGATAGAAATATTCGGAGAGTGTAATACGTAATTATAATACATTAGGCTTGAGACGTTTTCATTGACATTTACTTTACTTCACCGGCAGTTTAACTGACAGTTGTCAAAAAAAAATTGTTTATGGTTTGCAGCGACAGTTGAATGTTAACCAATTCTGTCTGCTTGGTAATATTGTCATACAATCAATTTTGTTTCGGAATAATAATACCTCTCAGAATTAACAGTCTTATGCATGTATTACATAGAAGGTAATCATCACTTAATTGTAAGCACTTGTACATTGAATGTTTAATAACAGTACTTTAAATAATTTACTAAAATTTTTTTTTAAATATGGACACAATAAAATCCTTAATAATTGGTTTAATCTTACAACACTGTATAAAATAATAAACAGAATCAGTTTAGTGTTTTCAATTAAAGGAGAAAAGTTGCTAGTGTTGCCAAATACGATTTATGTGACAGTTACAGCATTCCCTCAAATTGTTTATTTAAAATGAAATCACTTCTTGTTGTTCTAAATTCTGTGAATAACAATTCATAGCTTAAGAAATAAAAATGTTAATTTTATCAAATGATATTTAAAAACTTTATAAATACAGATAGAAAAATATTATAGAATAAATAATATTTGACTGCTTCGTTGGTGGAGTGGGTGCACGCGCGACTGTTAATTGAGAGGTTCTCGGTTCGATCCCTGGTCGGGTACTATCGGTTTTTTTAATTTCAATTCCTAGTACGGCTCGGATTCTGGATTTGTGCCTGTTTTATGGCGATAGACTTACATGGTTTAAATGGTAAAACGTCGATCTGAACTACCTTACTCTTCGGGGAAAGCAGGCGTAATATTACGTTTTTTTATAAGAATGAAATGTTAGCATAATCAATAGAATGAAATGTTAGCATAATCAAAGTCCTTTATTGCTATTAAATGTTTCAGCAATAAATGAATACTAATGGTATCGCTTTATTGGGAAAAGTATATATTGATTGTTTTTAATGACAACAGGCAGGTTTACTATTTCATTTCGATTAAAAAACAATAAGAGTAGCCCTGTCCGGGTGTTAAGTGGAACATGAATGCGCGATGTACTCGTAGCTTCATCATGGCTGTCGTGTCTCATGGGACGACCTAAATTCTTTCTAGGACACTGTTGAAATTATTTACGAATTGAAATCGTTTTAATACGCTTCAGAGTTCCTGGAAAATATATTACTGGGTATAATTTAGAGAGGCTCCTTTTTGTTTTGTTTTTATATTTCATGGTAGTACATAGATTTTTTCTCGTTCTATTTCTGGGTCTGGTAGAAAAGATTCCAATAAGAGATAAGCAGTATTTTTTTATCTAAACTTCCTTGAAGTATATTTATCCGGTATACCAAATCATTAAATAAAATAAAATTGTGAGGAGGTTCACTCGATGTGAAGTCAACTGTTTTTGTGGGGCTTGAATACGAGTATATCGAATTCCGATAAAAGATCCCATTTGAATTCGGCTTTTGGTGCTTTGGTATTCTAGATTATAACTAGCAATATTCAAGTACTTTTTATGTAATTTATTAGCAATAATTAAATTACAATAAAAAGTAAAGTCAGTAATATTATATTTTTTCGTAACATCAAGCCTGTAATCCCCGAAGGGGTAGGCAGAAGCGTGTAGTACTATCCCACGTTTCACCAGTTACGTTTACGTCCCATGGAATATGTGGCGAGTCTATTGCCATTCACCGGGCACACATCCAGACTGCGAGTGACTACTAGAAATTCTAAATTAGAAAAATCCAATAGTACCCGACCCGGGATTTGAACTCAGGACCTCCCGAGCGACAGTCGCTCTTGCAACCGCACGACCAACGAGGCAGACAAATCTTAGTGTCTATTAAAAAATTGATAATCGTCTTGGTCGCTCTGTACAAACGCTGCTGTGACGTAATCACGCAGGTCTCAAGTTATAGAACACTGGATGTTTGAACTGTAAACCGTAATTCACATTAATCTCATATGCATTATATTTCAGCAGCTTCGTAGACATAGTTGCGATTCACAACAATTATCTCAAATATGTTCTCAAGTATCACGAATCACATCGGCAGTCGCTCAGCATGTTTTGTATAGTTCTATCTCACACCGACAAACCAACCGAACACGATTACTCAGTGGGTACGTAGGGGAGACTGGGACTGGTTCTAGCAGGGGTAAATACTAACAGCGTAATTACATCGAACCTATTGGACTTACCACGCTTATTCCAACGCACTTTATGCCTACGAATACGCGCGAACGCGTTCCGACCTGTCAGTTGCCGGCCGAGCGTCACAGAAGCAGGTTATGTCAGACGCCTCCAATTTCGCAAGTAAATGAACTTTCTTACGTATTTAATTTTTTGCATTACTCTTTAAAGATATAACGTAGAAAATCGGCTTTGATATTGAATATATCCTAATTTATTGTATTTTTCATTAATGTTAAAGTTTTATTCGAGAATATAACCGGTAAAAGAAAAACAATAACTTTGTGCAAAATGGGGTCGTGGGGTTAGTTTTAACAAAATGCACGGCGTAAGTTCTAACGCGTTAATATTTGCCCCGCACTCGGGGCAGATTTTAACAGTTAAAAAAGATTTAAATATAAATGATATTGTTCTTACTGTTTGTATACGGGGTTCTAATTTCGATTCCAACTGCGATCCCATTTCGGAAAATGTTGAAGTTATGGCGACAATATTTCGTGCGATATGGATTGACCTATCAAACTTCTATTGTTTTGTTTCAGGATGAGGGATTATAAAAGAAAAACCACGCGTGGAAGTACATCGGAAGAGGTCTATGAACTAGCAGCTAAGGAAGTGTTGGAAAATAAAAAGAGCCTGAGGGAAGCAGCTTGAAGTTTCGAAATATGCCATGTAACACTTCATACATTTTTAAAAAAGAAGAAAGAAGGCTTACCGGTTCAACTGGGATTTAAAAAGAATAGACAAGTGTTTAATACTCAACAAGAAATTAAGTTGGCAGAATATCTTCTATAATGTACTGTAATATATTTAGGCTTGCTACCTAGTGAAGTCAAAAAACTGGCGTATGAAATTGCCGTGTATCACAAGATTCCCAACATTCCTGAGAGTTTGAAAAGAAATAAGTCTGCTGGTAATGACTGGTTTACGGCATTTTTGAAGAGGACCCCAAATTTGGCACTGCGTAGCCCGGAAGCAACTAGTTTAAGCCGAGCTACATCGTTTAACCGAACAATCGTGGAACTGTTTTTACAAAATACAAGGAAATTCTCCAGAAGTACAATCTAACTGCGAGTGGAATTTGGATCGTTCACGAAACGGGAGTCACAACAGTGCAGAAACCAAAGAAAATCGTTGCACAGTGCGGTTCAAAACAAGTTGGAGCAGTCACATCTGCCGAAAGAGGCGCCTTGGTTACTGTGGCAGCAGCGGCAAATGCATTAGGTAACCACATTTCTTGCATGTTCGTGTTTCCACGAATCCGATATAATGACATTTTCATTAAAAATGGCACGCCTGAAGCCCTTGGCGCCGGAAACAGTTCAGGCTGGATGTCTGAGACAGAATTTTTGATATTTTTGGATCATTTCATAAAATACGTGAAACCCACTAAAGATGATCAGGTACTTCTTTTTTTGGACAATCTTCACTCGCATGTAAATGTGGCGGTGATAAATAAAGCGAAGGAAAATTATGTCTTTCTACTTTCATTTCCTTCACACTGTTCACACAAGCTTCAGCCGTTATATGTCGGAGTTTATGGACCCCTGAAAAATTACGTTGCCAGACTACAAACTAATTGAATGATTAACAACCCGGGAAAGACGATGACCATTTACGACCTGCTAATTGACCTATGAATTGTAAGAGAAGCATATCCGTTGGCTTTCACTTCGAACAATATTGCTCACTCGTTTAGAAAAGCTGGTATCTGGCCATGCAATGAGTTTGTTTTTGGCGATGACGACTTTGCTCTGGTTTTTGTAACAGATCGGCCAATGCCTGTATCTCAGCAAAACACTAATGCAGCACTCGTTGAGTCGAATGTCACGATTCCCCCGATTCAGCAAAACGAGGAAAACATTTTAGGTAACCCATCGCCTTCTTTACTGCAAATTGAGGGACAAGACGAATTAACAGAAGAGAATCTTAGCCTAACTTTAGGTCTGGAACCGTCCTTAATACCAGAAATCGAAGAAGAAGCATGCCTAATCTTGATATTAGCGTGGTGCAGTTATTGAGGAAATGTCAAGGAGTCCGGTTCCTGCAACATCAACTGCAGAAAATGAACCAGTAGTAACGTCTCGTCCAAGAGAATCATCAACATTTTTTAGTCCCGTAGCTGTACGGCCATTACCAAAAGCGGCCCCTCGCCCTAAGTCTAATCGCAAGCGAAAGTGTGCAATCTTTACTGACACTCCGGAAAAGAGTGCTTTAGAATAAGAAGCAAAGTTAAAGAATGACAAAAAGAAAAGATCTACTGCGAATATAAAAGTCAATAAGGAAAAGCAAAGAGTTAAGAAACGTAAAGTGGAGAAAAAAGAAAAGAAGTCTAGTAAACAGCCTAAGGACAGAGTGAAAAAGAAACTATTACAAAACAGTTCAGAAGAAGACGATGATGATGAGACCATTTGCTTAGGCTGTGGCTCATCATATTTTGAAGATACATACGGTGTGGACTGGGTCGAATGTATATCCTGTAAGCAATGGTCGCATATAACCTGCATAAAAGGCGATGCAGTCGCTTATATTTGCACAAACTGCAACTCAGATTCTGATTACGATGACTAATTTTTATCACTGGTTTGAAGACTGACTTATGAGTACTTGAGTAAGACTGACTAGAGAGTTTCACTTTTATAACCAAAGTTGTATGTTGATTTATTAGAGGAATAATTTTATGTTCTTTGATTTGATAAAGGTAGATTTAATAAGTTTTAAGTGTATAATTAAAGTTTCATGTTTAAACGGCAAGGAGCCGAATTTCATTTTGTTTCAATCGTTAATGATCATTTGATGATTAAAAAGTATTTTTTGTTCTTTCATTTGAGTAATGCTGATTCGGTAAGTCAGTTTAACTCATATCATTTAAGTTTTCTGTTTATTTTATGAACGGTAAGAAACCGAATTTAATTTTATTAGTGTTTCTAATAAACTTTGAATGTTATTTTCTTATTTATTTATACATTTTATGTTATAAAATCCCATTCCCAACTACATGTTATTTCTTACCCCCGCTGTTTAAACTTTCCCCAGCGGTGTTAAAACCAACCCCAAACCCGGGGTAAGATCTAACAAGCTACTCGTTTGCCTAAATTCGTTTTTTCTCAGATATGGTTAGTTTTATACAAATTTTGTTGTACTTTACCTAAAGTTCATTAAATTTTGCATCGTATACCAAAAAACAATGTATCTTGTTAAAGCAGTTTAGAAAATATAACGCTTAGTTAAAAATTTGTTAGAACCAGCCCCGGTCTCCCCTAGTCATTTTACAAAAACCTCGAGAGCCGTAGACATCGTATACTTTGTACGATTTAATTTAAATTTGCTTATTGACTAAGTGTTTCGTACATTTAACTATTAACGTTATTACCGACACTTGACTTTTTGATTGAATTTTTCCAAAACTTTTTATCTTTAAGCATAGAAAATTAATCATCTTTTGGTTGGAACGAAATATAGAGATTTTCTGGGAATGAGCGGTCCATTCCGCATAAATCAATTACAGGGATAAACCCTGTTTTATTCCAATTTTACTGATCAATTTGTGTGTACACATAACCGAAAACGTGACAATAATTTATTATCAGATCTATTGTTGCATTCTAAACTTTGGCAATCATAGTTATGTAGGTTTGAAAGGTGTATTGTTATCATCATCATGTTATCATCGACAAGTAGGCTTAACCCTCAGTGTGGCCCAATTCTCAACGCTACTCGGATCTTATCCAGCCGCTACCACCTGCCTTCTTATGGTTATAGCCCCAAAGTGTCGACAGTTAGCTGTTAGTTGTGGACCCATACGTACATGTTTGGGTCAACATTTTTCGCATACGTAAATTGTAGGAATAATGTGTTCATACATAATAATTTCTCAGTAATATATATATATAATATATAATGCATAAACAAACAGTTGCGCTATGCTACTACATTCCTTGTAAGGTTTGATGTAACGCACATTTTGGGTGCGTAGGTCAGTTTGTCAGTCAGGGCAATTAATTGTGCGTCAACCAGCACGGGTTTCTCGTGTCCACTATCAATACGAGTACATATGTATGTAGATAATTAGTTTCCATTGCGTCTGATTATAAAATTGTTACGTATACCATTGTATATTAAAATGTAATATTAAAAACAATAGATCTACAAAGGACTTGCCTGTATGAACGAAATAAATCTGAAAGTAATTGCTTTTTTCATGTACCATAATAAGTAGTTCACTTTAAAATCATTTTTCACGTAATGTTATGATCACAATCACTTTTAATGCTCACTGTACCTGGTTGGGATCTGTGACATATGTCAGAAGATTTACTTGATGAATTTTTGTTTTTTATTTTGAGGATGATTAATATAAATTGACTCGAAATTCACCTTAAATTAACGCGTTAAGGTCCCGTAACGTCTGACGTACTATTAATCAACACTGAGTAAGACGCCAGGAAGGGTGCCAGGCTGAGGTCTTTATTAACTTTTATGATTTTAATAAAGTAAGGTGTGACAGTTATAAGTCTGAAATGCGACAGTCCTAGTCGTAAAATATTTAAAGCACTATGACGCAGCTTCGAGACACGTGAGAGATTATTTTCCTCTTACTTCATAATCATATCTTAAAATACTGCTGTTATGTTATCTATCAACGCGTTTTTTGGGAATTGCTTGATTAAATTTAGATTTTATTACGCCCGTTTCCCACACCCGTCAGAGCCTGTGATGTGGTAAACAGAAGTTTGAATATATATACAAACTGAACAAAAGTAAAAATTTATTTAATACCCTTGTTCATCTAAGCAAATTACACTCTTGTGCTCATCACACGATTGATCTGAGTTGGAATCAAACCGACAACCCCTGACTCAGTAGTCAGGTTTACTAACAACTAGATGAATCAGCTAGCCAAATAAAACATTTAAACTAAATACATAAAATGTTCTTATAGGTATCTTACAAAGTAATATTCGGGCTAACGTCAAACGAAAATGACAGACTAATATGTAGGTATCTATTCTACTCGTATATAAAATGCAATAAAGGAAAAAATGGTAGAATCATGCAACTACTGGAAATTTCAAATTCAAATATTCCGAACGTAGACTATATAATAGAACGTCACTCGAATGTGAACTGTCGCGCGGATGCGGCACTAATTTCATATCGTAGGTACCATTTTCAAAATTTCTTATAAAACAGATTTTAATATGATATCTCACTCTAGCTTTCTGAGATCTGAGAGAATCTGAGTTTGCCGATAGCACAAAAACGTTACATCGCGCTTGTAACCCCCAAGAGGTAGGTAGAGGGCTGTACTGTAGTAGATTTCCACGTTTCATCAGTTACGTTTACGTTCTGTCGAGGTAGAGCTTGTTTCCCTACATATGTAACAATTTTTATGTCTTAATAGAGAGATAAAGGCACTTGAAAAAAGTCGGAAAAATGTATTGGGAAGTAATTCATATCTCGGTAGTATGCGCTAGGCCAACAGCAGTTGCAAGAGATACCCACGTCCAGCGATAAGACGTGAAAAGGATTCGGGAAAGCACTAGCTATTTTATTTGGTAACTAAATGACTGCGTAAAGTTTTAAACGGATACTTTGAATTGCTCATATCTGCAGTATCTGTCGTTGCCGAATTGTATCTAAAACAGTAGTTTCTAGCTAGTAATTGTTTTCTATAGAAATGTACAACATACATTTCTATACATACGAAGATTATAAAGTACCTTTATACATACTAAGCTTATAAACCAACTGTGGAAGGCTTATGATGTTATTATATTATCTTCCTTGTGCCGGCGAGAAGCTGAAAGTGTAATCATGTTTCATTTGTGAAGGAAACAAAAATCATTTATGTTTAGTCGCTGATGGATCACCTCGAAGAGACGCAGGGTAGCAGGTGGACCGAGAGACGCGTTTGTGCGGACGTTGATTGATTTAGCAACACGTATAAATATTGTCACCCAGGATATTAGCCGGATAATAGAAATGGAAAATATTCACAATTACCTGTCTTTGCTATCAGTTGAGAAAATTGACACGGCTTTATTTATTTTGATGTAACTCTCATTTCCGTCGGTAATAAATATCTGGGAAACTTTTAGCTATCGTATCTTACTTCATAAGATCACGCCTCTGTTTTTGAGAAGGGGTAAAGAAAGGAATGTAGTACTTCCATTTTTTGCCAGTTATGTTATATATCCCATGGGAAAGGGGCTTAACCTTACATTCAATATTAATTATTATTATTATCATAAACAGAAATATTTTCCTCTCGGTACTCTCTGCCTATTCCGTACGGATTTGGCGTAAGAACGAAAATAATATTGGTACTTTTCACAATATTACCAAACTATTGCATTATTCTTGTACTGGTAGGTTTTCGTCTAATTTTATAACAGTTATTTAAAATGGGTCATTGGTTTGAGGTTATCAACAATAAATATGATAGCAAAAAATTATCACTAACGTTTTATCACCGTCGAATCAGTCGAATATCCGTGTAGCATTCAAATTTCATGCTGTCTCCAGTGAAGCACACTTGCCTACATTAGAGCCCGAAGAAGGCTTGTGGTATTTGTTAGAATAACGGACGAGCTGCGTAATGTACGGCGGAAATGATCGCGTGTGACGCGGGCAAGTTCTGTTGGAGCGAACTGTACCGCGACTTTGATGCGTGTTAATAATATCGGCAGTACAAATCGCAGGAAGGAACTAGGTACCTGGCTTAGATAACGTATAGCGAGGTACTGACGCACCGACGACGACGGCGGTAGATATTAATTATAGGCGGAGTCATATGGCGGGTAGTTATCAATTTGATTTCCGCGTGCCGCACTTCGTTGACAGGCAAATACTTTCGCCCGAATACGTGCCGTAACGAACTACTTGGTTAAGGTCATGTGCGTGACGAGCTACACGATGTAACCGAGCTATAAGTTACTGAAAGTTATCCATTTATGCAATAATCATAAAGTTGGAATTAGATATTTTCTTCTCATTCTGAAACGAGATCCGTGTTCAGCAATGGAATGATAGCAGGGTTAATGACGATAACGATGATGATGATAAATTAGATGTAATAATTTAATTATATAAGGAGCAAGCAAGTCTCATGTCATCACTTCATGTTATGTATGTACATGAGTGCAATGTCAATGTAAGGTGAGCTATACACATATAGGAGAATATATTATTAAATATGGTTTAACTTGGAAACTGGTCGGTTCCGCACGACCAGGCCTACGTAACGAAAATGCGGGATTAGCCAAAAACTGAAATCCACGGATCAACCAATCCACTGAACGGAGTCGCAAGGAACAACGCGATAAACATATTTCGTTCATTATCGTTACTAGTTAACGTATCAGACAAAGTAATTGTTTGCAACTTCTGTTATTCGTTTACATCCGTGTTATTTGATGTTGGTATTGAAAACCTAATGCCAATTGACGGCCTCTATTGTTATTATTGAAAAAATAACAATAGATTATAAAATACAAATGAAGAAATTATAATTAACGCAGATATCAGTAAAGCGTCTACTAAGAGATTTATTCTACTTATTCACAACTGAATTCAAAATACAGAATGTTTAATAGCCTGCTGTAAACCGATATAGTTTGTCGTTCATCATCAATCAATTTATTATGGCTTCGTGTCAATTCCACTTAAATGAGCTTATTAAACAAACCTAAAAGGTAACTATTTAATCATACTCAGTGTATCCAAATATTATTTTTCCTGCAGTTAGTTTTAACCGTGAAATGAGTGTTCCTTTTCGAGATTATTCTTGGAACCGTTTTTAATTTTAATAGTTCTAGTATCCTGGCATTTATACTTCAAAAACTTTGTTCAAAAAAAGTAGCAATTTGTTTGAAGGTATTTTGTTTGTTCGTATTTCTCGAAACTTTTTAATGCAATGCTGCAAACTTGTCATGTTTCTAGTACATCTTAACTTAGAAAAAGAAGATTTAAAGACTCTCGTTTGGAATTGTTTGGTGTACTTCACTTGGGACAAAAAATTGACTTCTAAAATTTTATATCATCATAAATTTTTGTTACATTTTATGTCACTCGTTTATGAACTTACCAACAATGTATCTTAATGAAAGATCAGCAACGAGTGATGTTTAACTTACCATTGATAATATAAAATTTTTGCCTAAAACGTAAAGACGTTTTGTACGTAAAGACGTTAAGTTCTTGCTCATCTCATTGCTGAATACAGATCTGTACTGCTACTATGGGAGGCTAGAAGTATACTTCGCCACAGCGCTCTAGCATGGATTGGCGTAGATCCAGATTGGGGTTGAACTCGTACCTTGGATATTATCGACCGAACGTTCAACGACTGCTATTTGTCATGCAAAGCACGGAAGAGGTCGTGAAGTTGTGCCACCGCCGGACATCCATCCTAGAGTCGACAGCGCGTGGTTTTGTTTGACTATACACGTAACATGTAATGTACATACTATTAAATGAAACTAAGGTCGCTTCATAAAAAGTATGTAAATAAAAATTACATACGATACGAAATAAAAGTTATATCATCAGCCACTAGATGTCCACTGCTGGACAAAGGCTTCACCTAATTGGCGCCACTCCTTCCGGTCCTGGGTCTACCGCATTCAGCAGCTTGCCGCTGTCTTTTCAGCTTGTCAGACCAAATGGTAGGAGGGCAACTTTTGCTCTTTTTAGCGAGACGTGGCCGCCACTTGAAAACCATTCTTCTCCATCGGTTGATGGGCAAGTTGAAATTGCAATGGGTAGGCCATATCGCTCGAGTGACCGACAACCGATGGGAAAAATTATACGTGACAAGTAAAAAAAAGTTACATGCGATTAAGGGCAAAAATCACGATAAAACGTGTAAATAGTCATAATAATTCCGAGCAAAGTTTATGCCCCGATGTGATAGTTATGTAATATTGAAAGTTCTAACGATTCCACAATATCGAATGATAGAGAAGTTAGTGCTGTGCTGAATGGGTTTTAATTGAGCGCTGCAAACCGCTGAGCTGTCGGTACCAATTCTAAGCGAAACTTCTGTTGGTATCGATATTGGTATTACGGCGTCGTTCTCCGTATAGTTTGAACAGTAAGCCTAATAACTAAGCAAATCTAAGTGCGAATGTAAACTTGCACGGTTGAGTTTTCCAATTATTCGCATGGCAGTAAAATATAGTTGAGTTTAGTCATCGATTATTATAATACTGACAATATCGTAAAATAAGCTTATTCGTAATATTTCGTATGCTTTCGGTGTTGAATAATTTTGAGGTTTAAGGAACCTTACGTAATTAGATCTATGAATTGAAGATGGTTGAGAAATTGATTAACATTATTATTATATATGCATAATATAATTATTATAGTATTTAATCGAAGAGGTTTATCTTTCAACGTTATATATTGCAAAAAATATGCATGTTGTATTTTATGCTTTCAACTGTGTATATAAAAACTAACTTTTTGAAGTTTTTTTTCATAAGTTAACTTAACTTCATTTACTAATAGAGAACCCATTCATCGTCATTATCAGACTCTACATGTCCATTGCTGGACATAGGCCTCCTTTAATCGGAGATACTCCTTCCGGACCTGGGCCTCATTATTGAAAATCCACTAGTAGTAATCGAATAGATAATCTATAGATATATCTGGAGGCAAAATAACACAAAAAGAAAATTCGAAAAGTGCTTTAAAACATTTATCAGTGTCAGGTTCGGAAGCGGGTCGTTCATTGCAATAAGTGTAAGCAGTGTGGTACGTGTACACTAGAGTACGTAATCACAGAGTAATAGAGTAGTGGAGTGTGGCCGGCTGCACAGTCGCCCGCTGCGGCCGGCGCTCTGGCGCCAAAAGCAGATTTTCTATACGTACGCAATATGTAAGAGTCCGATGAACTTTCCGCTTCCCATCGCAGATATTATTTATTGCTTCGTCTATCGTAACACGCCTTTGTAAGATTTCAATTGTTATTTTTATTTGCTCTCCTTTTATTACTTTTTTCTGTAGCTTCCAGTTTCTACATTGGACAATATTATTGATGACTTTTCCGATTTCAGTTAAGCGATTGTTATTTTTGTGCTGTTAATGCAATGTGATGTTTGTTTAATAAATTGTTTTACTTCATACTTGATACTTAAACGTCGTTTCACTAAACAAATGTCTAGCTACTTATCTTTAAATACTTAGGACAAGATGAAATTCATAGACTCGGCAAATTGGTCTACTTTAAAGCATATAGTTTAAATGGAATTTTTATCGTATTTTGATCTCTTGAGAGTCTAAACGTAAAACTTCAATCTCATCGGATCATTCAAAGTCTGTTGGAAAAGAGCTTTTAGATTTGGTTTCTATTTTACGAAATCGGATAACTCTCTTTCGAAGATTAGTATGTAATTAATCGCTGTATTAAAAGGTAGTTGTTTCCCCGACAACGATGGTGCTTGCAAAGGTAGAGAAATCGTTCTCTCATCTAATTCGTGTATATTAATCAGTTCATTAGGGCTGCCATTACAAACATTTGCGACTACGTTTCAAGACTCAAATGGTTCGGAAGATTTCTTGTATTGATCAATTTAAAAATGAATTACAGTTGACACATGGTTTTGTCCAGAAAATGAAAGTAACAGATTTATCAACAGTTGAGTTCCAATCTATTGTCAAGTCAGTAAACTGGTTATCGTGCAGTATTTAAGAAATTCTCGTTAATAAACATTGCTTGAAATAATTAAATGTTTTATGGTTCGATTAATTTTTAATTCCAATGAATATAACGATAACAATATAATGAACAAGTGCCTCTCGTTTACTAAATATGAAGTCTGTAAGCTCCTGCAACCACGTAAAGGCCCTGGCGTGATGATATAGTGAAGTAATGGTATAAAAACTAAATATATTTGGTCTATTAAAGGACCAGCGTATAAATAAGTATAATAGTATGTCGTTTATTGGTCGATGTGGCAAAAGTGCTTCACGGCACCATTCTATTTATCGTTAAAGCGAGTTACAGACGCCTTTGTGTTCTGGTGACATTTTTGCCATTATTTCGTTGAACAAGATTGATCTACTCGTTTTAATGTTTGGTAATTAGCGTAGGCGGGTTCTAGAATATCTCATTCTAAGCTTAGCTGAGCATTAGGTAAGCAATAATACTGGGAATTATTAATATTAATGGAATTTATTAAGAAAATTCCTTTCAGTTCTTCCCTAATTACATAATCTACAAAGCCTACATAAATTGTTTCTAAATATCGTAGCTTCACTAAAAAAGTTCCGGGAAGCAAGGGTTTCCAAATTTCGTCTTAGGAGCCCAAGCCAGTCTCAAGTGTTGGTCGTGCACCCTGCTAAACAAGAGATGAAGCTCTGCGTGATCACGATATATGCCTACGGGCAGTAACGTAGGCGGTGCGAATGCTCTACGATTCCCAACTCGTACGCCCAGCGTGGGGTTAATGGTCAAAATCCCTTTTAATTTGATGAGGCTTATGTCCAGCATTTGGTTCAAATAGACCATTATGTGATAATGGTTTGAACAGAAAAGTTTGATACAAAACAAATGAACCGTCTCATACTCGTATATCACATATTGAAATATGCGTATGTGTTAGATATTCCTTTTGGTACAATAGAAATATGTTTTCGACATATGTATGTATCATACAATGTTTAAGCCTTATTGACATTTATCGATACGAAAAGACGATATCAAACAAGTATAGGAAAACTTTGTGTCATCATCTGACATTGAAGGACTGAACATTTGTTTATTGTAAAATTTATAGAAAGCTTTGTATTAGACAAAGTTATTTTGTACGAGACACACTAATGCGTTGTATGTTCTAATGTCGTCTTCTATCTAAATAAGACTACACTACTTTGTGAAATAGAATAAAGTAAATTATTCTTATTAATTTTTATCTTTACTCCCGTACTCCCCGAACGGTTAAGCAGAGGATTGATACATTCCCACGATCCACCTGTTAATTTCTACGTCCCTCCATGGAATAGGGTGTGAGCAAATAGTCAAATTGGAAGACACAAATCCAGATTACGAGCTACTAGAAAAATCTAATAGCGCTCTATACGGAAATCGAACCCAGGACCTCTCGATCAGCAGTCGCGCATGCAACCAATAGACCAGTGAGGCAGTCATTATTTTATATATGTGGAATGTACGGCCAAACCCCGAGTGTTTACCCGAGAGAAGAAAGATTAAATTAGTTGACTTGTATACTTTTTATAGTCCGTATTAGTTATTTATTTTCTGTAACACAGAAAGAAAGATTTGTAACATTTGTACAAAAGAAGGTTAAAGATTTGAAATGCACTCAGCTTTTTTCCTTGGCCAGCCTCACATCCATTTTATTATATAAACATATATCTACAAAAGGGTATATTTATATGCAAATAAGTACTTTATAAGCTGTCTGGTCCCAAAACACATGGTCTCTTCGAACCTATTTTGGTCTCAGGCGACCACCTGTAATGACGTCTGGAAACATATTTTATTTAATATTTTTCGTTGAGAATTATATTTTCTACATCTAATTCTAGTTTATACTAAGCAGGCAGAGAACTTCGACTTTCAAAACATATATACCCAGATTTTCTCTCTTTTCGAAGCGGTAGACATGTTTACCAGGTAAATATATGCCTTTAGATAAAGGTCTCCTAGTTTTTTAGGTAACGGAGAACAACAAATCTTGATGGGCTTTAAGATAGTGGATCCTGCAAGTGAGTAATCTTTGCAAGCACTCATAGCTCTGGGTGGGTGGCATATCGTAAACGATTCGACATGTTAAGCAACGTCAGACTATTCTAAACTCAAATTGTCGATGACATGTTTAAATCTAGCAGGTGGTCTCAGTAATTATTATCGGGTAACAAGTCTCTGACGAAATTTTTGAATACAGTTTTGGATCGAAGTTGTCTCAGAGTTGCAGTGTATGCTCCAATAATGGCAATCAAGAAACTCTTTTCGACCTTGGAAATGTCATGTCGTTGTCGACACATCTAAGACTCGTTTCACCGACATTATCGAATCATTTCTGTTTCCGTTTTAACACTTTTGTTAAGTCCTGTTCCTAATCCTTTGTTTTCGTTATGAAGTGTGATATTGCATGATTTGATTAAAAATATTTACAATGTTCGAAAATTTTTAAAAACTTGTAATCTTTGTGCAAATTTAATTAAAAAATTACATTCATATTTTTCTTCAGATATTAACCAAGCACACACACTTTACAATATGATGTTCCCACTTTACGTTTTGAAGTCGCGGCCAGAAAAAATAAATATGGTAAAACGGAATATAAACTCAAATTTTAATGCAATAAACAACAACCCTTTCTCATCCTAACTTATAATAATTTCGCAATAACGGTGAAAAGCACCTTCATAATTTTGTTACATTATCTCGCTGAGATTCAATTCGTTTGCTTTCGCGTTGATCGTTCCTATTGTATTATTATGAATATTATTGTGATTATTGTGTCTTTGATTGTATGTCGATGTTCATTGCTTACCCCGTGAGAGACCAGGTCTCTCACGGGGTAAGCAATGTGATCATAACTTCACTGTGTCCAAATATATTCTCCCAATCTTTACATATAAAAAACGGAAAAAAACCGACTCTCTCTCTAGTAAAATAAAATAACAAAATTCTCGTTACCTAAGAAAATAACATATTTGTATTCAAATTATTTCGCCGACGATAAAAAGGACTGGCGGCATATGATCCTTAATATGTATCAGTTGATATTGGTTTTGTTTTATATTATTGAAGAATAAAACGGGTCACCCAGGCTTTAGTGGCATCTGCAGTCCATAACATTCTACTTGTATATAGGGACGTGGCAATATCGGGGCTCGTGGGTTTGAATCTCACTTACGACAAATATTTTTGTGACGTGTATAGGTAATTGAACCGGGTTTGGATGTGGATCTGGTCTGCATACTTCTGCGTATCCCCTAATTGTTGGATGATACTAGGGACTAAAACTTGGTAGTAACAGGTTACAATCCAAAGAGATACATAGTAACTCGCTTCAGTTACCATCTTTCTATACCTCGTTACCATATAGCATAAAGACATTAAGCATTCGAGTTGTTGTATTATTTCTGAATACATGTATCGAGTGTTTAGCACAAGTTTACGAGTAAGCTTTAGAGTTTCTAAGCTTGTATTACACAATTCATTTACATCTGTATGTACAGACGAACAAACGAATAGATATTTAAATATCTACGCAATATAACGTTTACGACATCAAATTTAAATGTCAATTTGTTCATCTTAAATAGATTCAACATTGGTGACTTGTCATAACGGAGGCGAGTAAGAATTTCTTTTATAAAGAGCGTTTACGATTATTTTTTAACTTGGTTAAGCTCATTATATCATATCCGTTTGTACGTGTTGCGGCGCTGGCAGATCGCGGCATAGTGCAGGTCGCAGCCTGCCTGTTAAATGCTCTAACTGCCGAAGGCCAGCAGCGCAGGGATTATGATCAAAAAACTCTCAGGGAAGCCCTATGTCCAACAGTGGCTTAACAGTCTTATGATGATGATGATGATAATTACATATTTAATATTTTTTACCTACTTATACTATTTTTAATTCGAATTTAAAGATATTTGTCATTTACTACCTTGAAACAACTTTGAAAACTATACAACATCAAAATTTTTGTGTTTAAATCACTTTATCATACAAGCAATGATTTGCAGCGGAATTTAAAAAATATGTTAACAGGTCATTGACTAGACCAAAACCTTGTTCAAATGTAGAGCATGGTAATACGATACACTAACAGGTAGCTTTAATTTATAATAAAAACAAAAATGGTGGTAAAATTTAAAAAAATATGTAAATAAATTTTATTTTCAATTAATGTGTTAGACATTTTGCATTTACAGTTAAAAAGGTTTCTCGGCATTTTTATCATATGCCATAACGTATTGAACATTTAGATGTGTACTCATATGATTTTATTTTATTTTATATCGTTTGCGCGCTGACAGTGTTACATGTGAGTGGGGAGTGCTGTGAACAATTTGACATTAAACACACAACATTGCTCGTTATCGTCGACTGGCTGCAGTGCGCTCGTAAAAGGTAGTCTATTTTTATGGCAACCCGATAAACGAAGGTGGTGTCTCGCGATATACTGCTATAATAGTTTATCGTCTTCATTCCTTAATAATTTCTCTAGAAGCAGTAACTACAATTCGCTCTCGAAAGACTCTTCTGCGATGAAATCATTTATATTCAGAAAATTACTTCGTACGTACCATTTCTTCCGACGAGAATTCTGCAATTGATAGGCGAAATGGAATGATTTCAGTATGGAATACGTCATACAAACATATTTCGTCTATTTTTTTTCTTTGATGTTTCGGACACGGAGAACGAATGGCTGATGAAAGAATGACAAAACAGATATACAATGCAAATGTTAACGGACAGATGCCCAGGGAGATTCGAGTTAGTGGCTCGTTAATGTCTCGAGTGTTTTAAAACGTGATAGTTCCGATGAGGTTTAACGACTGTAATCTAATCATAATTTATAATGTAATTAAGGTACAAATAATAGCGATCTTACTTACTTTATGACTTTTGGACTGTGGAAGTGCATTGGATTTTATGTTTTGGGCGACTTTTTGTTTTGTAACTATACACTTTCCTAATAATGAGCTAGCACTTCGGTCTAATAACTCATTTGATTTTTTAAAGATAGTTCGGCCGACTGTTATTGAAATATTAAACTCAGTTTACGATAGATAGTCATGTTAAAATAGATCATACTAAGATAACAATTTTAACTTTGATGTCTCAACAATGGATTTTGAGATAAGTGCTACGAGCGATGTAGCATTACCGTAGTTCTTAACGGAGCGTAATAGTTTCTAGTTTTAAGTAATAAACTTCATAGTGGATTATAAAAAGTTTTATGGCGAACTTTTACTGTTCCATGAAAAAAGTTTTACTCGTTTCCGGAAAGATGCTGTCGGTGTAATATTAAGCGTAGGTACGGAAACTGTATCTTCTTTATCACTATAAACCTTTTAATTGTTCAGTTGAGGCTTGATGAAATGTAAATGAGAACTAGACTTAATTATCAGAGATCTCTTTTGTGCCAGTGAAATGTTGTCTAATGTAGACTTTTTCACACAACACATACAAGGCAGACGTTTAATTTTTAAATGTAAGGACTTCTGGTTGAATCTTCATTATTCCTGGACCATTGACACCAACAGACAACGAACAATAGTAACTTATGTATGCATGATATACCTAAAATTTATATATTAGTGGAAGGAGGGATACAGTAAACTGAGTTTTCAATCTTACAGACTATTTAATCGCTAATAGATTTGCGATTAAATATCAATGAACTCGACACAGTTCAATCAATGCTTGGCAGACCGTCGAAAACCGATCAAAGTAATTGATTTACGACAGTCCGATGCATCTGTTAGTATTTATTGTTAATGATTGATAGATTGTTGTCTGATTCGTCTGTTCAACAATTCATAGCGATTCAGAAACAACACATTTATTTTATTAAAACGGTTTTTGTAGTGATTGATGTTACATGCGTTAAAAGCGACATGGTTCACTCAAATCTTTGATGATAGGGATAAGTACTGGCAAATTTTGATGAATGCTTCCATTCCGAGTGGAAGTGCAAGTTTAGTAGCTAGAAAATTTGCGCAAGACAGATTCGGAATGGACTTATTGTTCTAGAGATATGGTGAAATGAATAGCAGTAAATGCGGAGAGTGTTGTCCCAGCAATATGACCCTAATGAGATGCAATTGAAACTAGAACATCCGTATAAGTTTTCATGTATAGATTTATTAGAAAAAATGTGAAAAAATACTTGCATCTTATAAATAAAGCATAAAAAGTTTTTCTTTCAGAAAGTAAATTTTTTCTTCAAAATATTTCTATTATCATACTCGTACATGATACACTGTCTAGATTAATCGTTTGTTCATTACGTAAAAAAACTGAAACTTAGATTTTGACAATACGTTGTGTCATGATCATTTGTTGTCTTGATCAGCATATAGGATATTTTTCCGGAGACAAAATTTTTATCTAATAGAAAATGGCCAGAGCCGTGGGTACTTGTAACTTATTATTGGTAAGTTTTAATCACTTACATGGAATTTGAAATTACCGAGCTGCGTCTAGAAAAAGATGTTCACTAATACTTTCTTCTAGTTAAGTAAGGAATTTTTAATAAGATACGGGTTGTACTAGGGGTTCCACATGAAATGGAAAAAAAAAATTGATATCAACTACGTCGTCCGTCAAAGGGTTAGAAGCGCGACTGCTGATCGAGAGGTTCTGGATTTGATGCCCGGGTCGGGTACTATTGGGTCTTTCATTATCTTATCTATCTTTTGAATTTTATTTCAGCTGGACTAAAATATGACTTTATAATTAACGATCTTGGGTTTAGGCACTCACTGAAATCACAACAACTGACACATAATTCCAATACATAATCTCTTAAAAAGAAATAAAATTTTATGAGACGAAAACAAGACACACGTACCCACCCCTCACAAACGCCGCGACAATCCTTACAAATATATTGTCGTTTTGGAAAGTATCGTGTGTATATAACCAGAATCAATAGGAAAAAGGTCCTGTAAAAGATAAAGCGCGGCGGTAAATCACGCCGATATTGCTCCCTTCGGATCGGCACGTAATAACATCAATACTAGATCAATTGTAGGCAAGAATCCTGTCGGTTCAGGTCTCTGTAAGACCTGAACACACTGGTAGTCTAGAGGTTTAGATTTAGGATACCCGTCTTAAGAGTTTAGGATTGGTATAGTTATGCGTTTCTGGCTACAGGTAGGTATATCATTTTTAATACAAATGAACGAAACGAATAATCTTCATGAGATTGATTATGATGATGATGATGACGATGATGACAATGATGATATCGTCAATAATGGTAACGATGTCGACGATCGTGATGATACCGTAATGTTTTCAACCAACAAACAGAGACAATAAGCGTATTAGCTTAGATCTCAGGAACACCGACGTATTTAGGAATGGTACTAGAGGTTATTTTTAAATATTCAGATACTAATGGGCTTCAGTGTCCAGTACATGTTGAGTAATTTTATATGTATATGTATTTTAATACCAATTACATATATCCATGAAATGGAAAGAAAAGATTACATTATAAATAAGAAATCTTTACATTTAAACATGTTCTCCCAGAACATCTATAAATTCATCACTTAGACACGGGTAGGAATTGTGTAAGAGAACCACTTCGCGGCAGATCGACGCAGCCCGCAATTTAAATTGATCGTCCTTAAACACTTGCTACATTCAAAATAGGATCTTGTTAATAAATTGCGATCGCAGACACACTTAACAGTGGAGTATATTGTAGTTTACATGAACTAAAAAAATGTATTTATACAAATTGCAAATGGTCACAAATATCTGTCAAAAAGCAATCTTATTGATAGTCATTGATATATATAGGTATGCAGAGACTGATGAACGTAGAAGGTTCAGCTCTGTTAGAATAGAGATATTTATTATTCGGTGCGCTCTACTTACCCCATAAGAAATAGAAAATAGGAAATACCTCCTCTGAGGGGTTTTTACCCGTAACTACTATGCTGGGTATGGAGCTTGGGGTTCGCAGGGCATACCTTCTTCTGCCTCATACGCTGCTGCTCTTGGCGTCTAGGCCATCTAGCCGTGTCTCGGCAGGCTGCATCAATTCATATAATGTTGTATTATAAAGAGTAATTTCACATGGATACTATTAAAATGCCTGACCAGGGTAAGTGCTGCGTGAGTATTAGTGAAATCAATGCGAAAGGGGTGTTGGGGAGGGGGGAGCTCTCACATTGCGCGTGTGAACGACAAAGTGCGTTAGTAAATCACTCTGATATTGCTCCCCTTGGATTTCCACGTAATAACACGTCCACTTATGGGGTGAACATTATATAACGCATGAAATTTATTAATGCTTGGACAGACACGCGACTAGAAAAAAAATCCTAGCTAGAATTAGCAGTCGAATGCAGCTGGATTCTAAAAGCCTAGAAGCGGGTGGAGTGTCACGATTTAAGGGTGATCTATGTCCGGCAGTAGACTTCCGGCTTATGGATGGATGGAGCATCACATAATTAGTACTATTGCACTATATTTGTATTTTTTGCTAAAAATACTTTGCTGACAATTATTAAAAGCTTTATCGGTACACGATTGAACAAGGCTTTCCTCGCATAAGGAAAAAATTAACTTCCTTCCTTATTCATTCGGTTAAATTCCAGCTTATTACAAAGTACAATCTCTAGGAAATGACAAAGTTTTAAATTCCTTTTTATTGTGGTGGCGTTTTCCACCATGATCTATGAGGTGCCTCAGCTACGAAAAATGGGACATTGCTGTTGCTTTTCGGTGTCTCTAAGTAATATTATTTTAAGTACATTTTAAGAGTCTTATGCCAAACAGATCTAATTCGAATAATTAGTAACACATATGTACAGATATAAAATATGTATTATCACGCCTGTAATCCCCTAAGGGCTAGCCAGAGGATTGTAGTACACTTGCACGTTACACCTATAGAGTACAAAATATCCTGAAAACTTTATATGAATATAGAATATTTATCTTAAATAACAGCTACATAGTAGTATTGTTGATATTGAATGTAAAAAGCAATACAATCACGTCTGAGTACACAAATAATCGATTATAGTACACCCAATATGCTAATTGGCTGGATGTACGAGTAATAAGAGGTTTTAAGTGTAGCGTTCACCAACCAATAGTGCCTGAGTAATTATCACGATAATTAGAGAACATGGAGATTACACTTCGTTCTGAGGGCACCGAAGTGAACTACAACGTTGGAAGCGAGCGAGAGTTAAACTCAAGTCTTAACGAAATAATTTAAATTTACGTGACAGGGCAATGTTGATGGTTTTTAAATCCACTTTTAATATAAAATTAAAAATAAATTATTTTCGACGCTCCAAATTTAGTACACACCAGAAAAGGGCTGGTTAGGGGGTGACATTTTGAATTGGCAAGTTGTTGGTTGTTTTTGATTTAACACATCCTTAGGTAATCATTATCGAAAATATCTTGAAAGGAGGCCGAGTTAATGGTTTCTTCAACAAACGCGCAAGTATAACGACCTCAATAAATGTAGAAGAGGCAAATATAGTTAGCCATGCCAGTAGCCGTGGAAATTCTTACACTCTGACTACCTCTTCAGGAAATGGTTGTAATAAAATGAGTACATGTAGTTAATAATGAATTGTAGTAATCAGTCAGGGGTGTTTTTTTACAATGTACCGGATAGGAACAAGTCTGGCAGGCGGAATGCCCAAGATGGTGGTACAACTCACAACAGAAGGCAGATTAACAACCTAATCGAATAATTAAGACATATTTATTATGTTTTTGTTTAAACAATATATTTTTATTTGTAAAATCCGTGCCGCTATACATTCTATCGTAAAAAAAAAATGCTAAAACATTAAACCTGTCTATTTACGACCCTAAAGTTGTGCTAATACATTTATAATGAGACAAGTGGGTGCTGTATTTTTTCAGTGGTCTATAATTTTGGGACACCCTGTATATTTAATGTTGTGATCGTAAATATTGCCTCCTGTTCTTTGATACGCTCTGAACTATTTCCTCGTGAAAGATAAATACAAATGTTGGTTATAAATCACCGAAATATATTCGTTTTCCTGACTGTATCTACATCGTTCTCGTTGTCACCGGATAGGGTCCGAAGGTTCTAATATAGTATTTAATGCAATAGAAAAATTGTTAATCAACACGTTATATGTAATAATCTAAAGGCTTAGAATTCAATTCCCACTCCAAAGATCTTGGGTTCAAATCATGTGGGTTCAAAACATGTGCGATTTAAGATTAAAATTACATTTATTGTAACGGTAAAACAAAACATCGTGAGAATATTTCCACATCGTAGCGTTCTTTATAACGTTCTCTAAGGCGTGTAAATTCTCGTAGGCCGTACATGACAGCGTGGAAGACTATGGCGTTAATCCTTACGCGACACGACATAAGCGTTGTTTTCTGGTCCAACTTAAAGTGACAAAGTTTATAACATAAATCACAAACAATTTAAGGTATGAAATCTTCCAAATACGTGACAAACTGTTTAAATTAATTTGACGTGACGTAAAGTATGTACATACATAAATACGGTATTTGATACATCGTGAGATGCATTTGCAAATATTGTATCCTCATAACCAAATGTACATATGTATATGTGCATTCGTCTGGAGCTACTTTAAGTCGCACCTAATTATAGTGAAGTGTAAGCGTTCCTTTTGGCGGTAAAATTGAAAATGTCGAAACCTATCACGTTGTGTTCGCTTAGTAAAAGGTGATTGCCCTGCCGCACGTCTAGTAGTACGACCAAAACAGTACTGGCGGAAATAATATTGTTGTTAAGAGTATTTCTTGAGTACATTCGTCGGAAGGTATTTTTTTTAATCAGTAATACACTGTAACATTATACATATAGTGTTCCCCTTTTTACAATAACTATGCGTTTTGTAATTAAATAAAACTACCCGAAACTGTTAAGAAAACAATCTGAGGAATCCTGCACACCTAAGGGTTCCCCTTAATGTTCTCTGAGGCGTGTGCAAACTCCCGCTCTTTGTCAGCGTCTAAGAAGAAACCTTGGATCAACAGTGGGGCGATAGAATGATTGGCTATGATTATATAGCAGGTCTAAAGCTTACTTTAATATAACCACTTCGTAGTATGTGATAGAAGTCTAAATAAAATTTTATATCTATTCCAATCAATTACCCCTGACTTCGCAATACCCAATCTCAATAGACAACAACAAATATTGACGAAGTCGAAAAAAGGATTTGATATAGAAAAGTGTTTTATTACCTTCGCTGTCATTGCTCGCGTGTATCCTATTAAAACCATAAACCACCGCCCCACCGGACGAATGGTCTGTTTTATATTCTCGGAGCAATAAGATGGGTAATAAGCAACCGTCATAAATAGATTACTTGGTCAAGGTTGCGTCCTCATTTCTTATATTTGGTATATGTGTAAATATATTCACCATTCTAGCTACTTACATTTGTTCTGTACCCGCTCGGAATAACGATAGCGTTGGTCCCAAACGAAGAATTTGATTTGAACGTCAAAAGTATACTTGAATATGGAATCACAATTCCCAACATTAATATTATAAATGTGAAAAATTATTCGTTCATCTATGCGTGTACCAAGTATCCAATTTCAAACGTTTTTATTCGTACAAGGTCACACATCAACACTTTTGTTGTATTATAAAATCATGAGATACGCGAATCATGAGACGTGGATAAAATACATTATGTAGTCTTATAACATACTAAAATACTATGTATTTTATTAGGCAATTTTAAAACTGTTTGAACAAATACAAACTAAAACGGAAAAACAAATTTAAACACCATCTATATAATAATCAATATGGCGGGAAGTAGCCCGCTAGAAATTTTTCAAATTGCTGATTTCCTTCGGCCCGGCTGGCTGTTCGATTTTCAAATAGACTTAATCAATTAACACTGGGCAATAAACTCAGACTGTTTTATTAAGAACACACAGATAAACATGGTTTTGTTTTTTGAACTCTCGATTGAAATGTCTTACCTGAAAAGGTATGTCATCGTGTTTGTAACTTTTATTCATTCGAGGAAAATAAGTCACAAAGATGTAGGATTATTTCGAAATTTTTGGTTTATAGAAATTCTTGTTTGATGAAAAATTTGTATTGTAATTAAACATGGACTGTAACATTTGGGCTAGTACAGTTCGTGATCATGTTTCTTTTTTATTTAAACTTATTAATAAACGGAATAGTTAGCGTTTCTCGTCGAATAGTAAGTCTAAAAAAAATTTGCTTTATTGGACAAGGGTGTCCTAATAAAATGATAAGGATTCTGGATATAAACGGCCTTGCTGACCGAATGCCGTTGGCTTGATGTTAAGATGATGTCAATCCAAAGAAATGAAAAGAGAAAATTGTAATACATCACATGTATATAGTAATCACTTTTATTTTCTCACCCCTTCCACTTTCCCAAAGCTTAAATATTTTCATTTGTCAGATTTATTATACTAAGCATGTCAATATTATATAATATTTACCTTCCCGATCTCTGACAAATAAATAATCAACCAAAGGTGTTTTATTTACAGCTAAGTAATTTGGAATATGAAGAACGTCAGAATGAACAGTCCTACTTTCAGCTAAATTGACGGAGAACAGGAAAAGTGACAAAAGCGAGGTCAGGGCTCAGCAATAGGTTAAACCATGTTGCTATTGATGGACGGATATTAAATATTTTATATAAAATATTACAGCGACGAAACTGTTGTCCGACGTAGAAAACATTTTTTCATCAAACGCCGCCGCAAATCAACAATTTTTCTGCTAAGGTTTGCTTTGAATTTTATTCGTAGTATTTCTTAACAAGTTATATTACAATCTTTTGTACTGAAACGTTATTTTAATACTTGTAAAGTATTTAAATCCTTGACTAAGTTATAAGAGGTCAATGCAATTAAAATAAAACCCCTTGCCATAGCGCTGTGAGAACAAATAAATAAACTAATATCACAAGTGTGGGGATGTAAAGACTCGAACCAGTGGTATCTTGTTAAATAAGTATAGAACAGCACATAACGCGGTATCTTCCCGAGGCTATCTTTTGAAGGTTTTAACGACAGAAAAAGCTATAAATGGAACCTACTTTTAAAATTTCTAGTATCGGATTGGTATTGATGAGTCATTTAAACTAAAAAGGCCTTCCACATTATAATGCAAGTTTATACAAAATTCAAATATAGACATGGTAATCAACTTTTCAATATATTCCACTAAATAATTCTGTAATTCGATCAATACGAACATTTCCAATGTTCAGTGTCACGGAAGCGGCATTAGGTGTCTAAACACGGCTAATGCAGCCACGTGTGCGCGCATGAATAATGCGTGATGGAGGGGAGAGGAGGGAGTATCGGGTTACGTTGTTCAGGAAATATTCGGTTAAATGCATTATTAATAGAACAGTACAATTCGCATCAGTACTTTGTAAAATTATGTACTACAAAGTCTGCCAACACGCACTCGATCAGCGTGATAGACCACCGCCTTAAAACTTCTGAGAGGAAATCCCTGTCCAATGGTCGGGCGATTAGAGGGTTCTTGATGATGATAGACCAAGAAATATTAATGCAATCAATACTCCGAGCTACTACTAGGAATTGTAACTTAGGAGAATCCGATAGTACCCGACCTGCGCATCGAATCCATCAGTTCTTTAGATCGGATCTCTAGATCACCAATCTCGTTTGCAACTATTCGACTAACGAGACAGTTGGTTCGGCTGAGTGAAATGTTATATTTTAACAATAATAATGTGGAAAATATATGTGAAAAGAAGGCTCTATTGTCAGTGAATAGACTGGCGATCGCCCTTGGAGTATTGGAAGCAGAGAATATCAATCATCCTGATAGATCACTGGAGCCAACTGGAACGTGAAAGAAACGATGTTTCATTGATTTAAAAACCAACATATAATTTGTACAAAATGCACGTCGCTTTTGTAATTACAGAAACATTTGGGAGTCGGCGATCTTTACCTCTGGACTTATGATGTTGCAATATGAATGATCTGGATAGTGTAAGCGGTTTCTTGGATAATATACGAGTACATAGAAATTATCTCAATAATATACAGTGTGATAAATAGTACTTATTAAATTATTATGAACAGTCATTAATAGTAATAACTCGCTTACGTCACAAATTAAATGTACACAGTAAGATTTTTCAATGGCGATATAAAGTTATTGATCAGTGTAGTTATGAATGAACAAATGTACGAACTCTGACCGAAAAGTCGCTTCCTGCCTCACAAAATAGACTGTTATGATATCGCGACATTTGAAACTTTGCTAAAAGGATATCAAGAATTTCGACAGTTGATTCTTATTAAAAATACAGCACACAATTACATAATGATGGAAGGTATGTTCAGAGTGTTGGGCGCGCGCGATTCCATTATGAGATGGATAACAAATGACCTGCCAAACGCATGGAATGGCGCCGAGAACAATGAGCTCAGTTATGAGGGCCCTTTGAATAAAAATACCCGCCGAAGTGATCGTCAGAAGGATATTACATAATAATAGCCGTGCAGTTATTGGTCTCAGTTTTGTTCCTGTCGTTATCCCAGAACATTGTATTAGATTACTCATTTGACGGGAGGTTCGCTCAATTGCGTGATAACTTTTAAAGGGTAAAAGATAAACATTGGATGGGTCAAATAACGGACAAAACCACACGGTTAAACTGTAGTTAGAGTACAATACTGTAGATAGTGCTGTTTGACTGCAAAAATAGGCACATAACTGTCATTGTAAGTAAATAGGTGCTGTCAGCACCAGGAAACTTCCATCGACCTTTCAGTAATTTGGATACACTATAAACTTAATAATCTGATAGAAAATCATCAGTATTAATTTGCATAAGTTATATTTTGAAATTTTTTTATAATTATAAAAATATGCACAGATAGTGTAATCTTTTTATTTTTAAGACATTTTTTAAAATGTTGCGCTGGCTGCTTTCACCCTTTGTTTGCTGAATCCTAGGTTATGTATCTATGTATATCCAAAAATGTGAAGGCCTTGTGTAGGATGTTACACTTTTTGGCTGACTGGACAGGAAACGTGAAACAAAAACGTTTCTTTTAATTGTATTATAAGTTATGAGTGCCTCTGAGTCTGAATTTGTGTTCGGCGTGTGGAAATAGGCTTTTCTTCTATTTCATAGCGGGACGTAAAAGCAAGTGGTGAAACGTGGGAGCGTACTATCGGGAATTATAGACGTGATGTGAAGTGATGTTTTTTGACAAACGAGCATTATCATGCTCACAAAGAATTCTCAGCATAATCTTTACGCTAGGCATGCGATGACGTAAACAATCATACGTAACATCACGCTTGTAATTTCCGAAGGAGTAGGCGGAGCAGTGTAAAATACTCCCTCGACTTACCAGTGTCGGTTAAAGCCCACAATGGAGTAGGTGGTGAGCCTATTGCCATACACCGAGCAAACATTCAGACTCTGATTAGCTAGAAGCTTAAAAAAGATTAAAAAACTTAATAGTACCCGATCCGTGGATCGAACCCACGACCTCTCGACCGTAGTTGCGCTTACATCCATCTCAAACAACGACGCATAAAAAATATTAAAACGGGTTAAACTAAAATAACCAGCAATCAGAGGTGTGGAGCGATGTGGATTCAGTGAAGTTTGTTAATAAATCAGTAAATAAATACATTGAGGTACCTAAGTGCTATACGATTTGGAGTTAATATAAGATTAGGGGCAGACAGTGTAAAGACAGGATTATAAGCCGCCGCGCACTTAGCTTTCGGATTGCGATCTGCTCTCTGGACCTAGTTTTTACGCTGTATGTTATCTATACGACAACGTAGACAATAACCACCGCATCACGTGGCGCTTGACTTATATGGAGTTAATACCCCCAACTCGGCGTCCTTTGTTGTGGGTAGTCCTGCTTCAGGGCGTCAGTACCACATTATTACGTCATCATAGCAAGGTTCCGGGTTAAATTCTGCGGATCACGTACACTACTTTTAATAAATATACCAAGCATATAGACATTACTTTATTATGCTGATTTATAGGGTCTGCAGGTTTAAGTGGTTCGATGAAATAAAAATGATGCTATGATCACTATATTCGGCTCTACTTTGCGTACGTCGGAATGGATTGGAACGGATTGGACGAATCTCATGTCTTCATTAATACGTACTATTATCAAATTCGTTGGTCGGTAAGGCTATTCGACATTTGGGCTAATTATACTTAATGGTGTCCTTTTTGTTCATACTCTTGTTTTACTATCTGCATTTTAATCATAATATTATTTACATATATCTTCACGAATCAGTTAAAATGATTGAAATTTTATATACTTCACTTCCGAATCGTAGTGCAACTATAAGCTCCACAAGCAAGATACGGAGAAAATACAATTTTTTTATTTGAGAAGATTACGGCATAATGGTTGTATCATCACGTCGCTTGATAAAGCTTTCAAGCACTTTTATTTCTAAGTAAAAATTAAGCAAAGTAATAATTTGATATCTATATACCTCGCAGCTTTATAAGGTACCTACAAGTTAGCAACCTCATATACATTCAGTAAGACTGTTGATATTGAGAAATGAATTGGAAATTCTATTTATTCAGCGCTGAATATTAATTTAATAAAGCGCCTTTAATATTCATGTGTTGATATGTGTGGCAGGAAGTGCGAAGTTGGATGTTTGAATCAACGATGTTAGCTCTTAATATACGATATCTAAAATTATTTTATTCCTTGATTCACGAACGACTGCCTCGTTGGTGTAGTGAAAGCATAACTGCTGAACAAGAAGCCCTGGATCCATCCCCCAGGTAGGTTTTTCGAAAATATAAATACATTGCACCAAAAATTTACGGTATAACGATAAGATTCGATTTTTTATTTCTATTTACTTATCACTATATGTATTATATCAAGGGTATTTGGTAACCGACGTTCTATATAACACATGTTTTTGTGGAGACGATTGTTTCGTTTAGTCTATAACTATTAAGCTGAAAGATAAATTAACAACTGAAGTTAGATTGTAGTTCGTAAAACGTTTTCCTAACGTATTTTTATCCAATATATATCTTTGATCTACGTCGCACATATGAACGACTAAAATGAACTGTTTTTGGTCGAATAATTCCACACTATTATGTCTGTTATTAATATAAGTTTTAATTAATTTACAAATACAATTTATCTCTTACTGGTTGTTGTTATCTTAAACTAATAATGAAAAACAATTAACATAAGTTAAATTTAATATAAGTTAATACTTTAGCCGCTATCTATTCATCCAAATGATCTTTATTAAAATAATATTTTTATAAAGATTATTTGGATGAATAGATCTTTATTTTTATTTTTTCTCACAAATTAATATTTTATAAAATATTTTGATTCAGATAAAAATATGTTTTTGAGTATATAGCTTCATGCATTTTTATTTCCATTTATGTACGTATACATAAATCTATAATTATCAAAACTATCTAATACATACTTCATTGCATCTGTACTCTGTCAATATGGACTTACGTCATATAAACTCTAGTATATCTGTGTAGTAAACATCTAGGTATAACTCGCAGAAGTTAACTAGACACATCACTATAATAATGAAAAATAAATATATGCATTTAAAGTAAAATCTTTAGTATTGTAAGTGGAATCAAATGGGGGAGGGGGTATGTATTCCTCGCAAGTGCCAAGTTAATTTCTGCGTGTTGTGCACTAATGCTATTAATGATACAACTTATAGTGGCGGGCGTCTGTTTTAGCATGCAGGAGCCCTCCCGTGCGCGTATGGGCGCGTGATCAGCCAACTCTCGCTGTGGTCTGAATAAGTTACGAACTGCGTGGCCGCGTATGAGTACCTCCATGAACGATTCTACACCGAAATGAATCGGTTAATATTGAAGTTACATTGAACGTAATATTGATACGTGACGGTGAATACAAAAATCGAAATTGATTTTTATTTATTTTCTCGAAGTGTTACTTAATGTTTTTTGTGTTACGAAATTAAATTGATGAAATCAAATATAGTTATTCCTGTATACGTGCTTAAAAACGACATATTAACTAGAAACCAAAATATGTATGTATGTTATTATCTTGTTCTGTTAATTATTTAATTAGACTTTGACTCACATCTCTTGGCCAAATTGATCAGATAACGGTCCATGGGGGAATCACAAATGTCTGAATACGGCGTTCCTGTATGAAAAAGATAATGAATTTAGACGATGCACCTCTGGTCTGTAAGGATATATGGCAATCGATGCTCTCTTTCTACACCGTCAGAGTACTGGCGTGGTATTATTATTAAAATAAGGAACAAAACGTAACATCATGCTTATATTTATCCAAAATGGTAGGCAGAGAATCGTAGTATATTCTTAATGATAGCTTATTCTACTCATACTTATATTCTCCAGTTTAAATCATAACGTTGACTCGTCGGTCCTCGTACATCACAAGTCGCTACACACCGTCTTTGTGACGAACTGGTCCCGTCATGCAGTGTGATTTAGTACAAACTGACATCTTGGGGATAATGGAGACCGTCTCAAGCGCTGACTACTTGCAGTTGACGCCCGCGATACCCGCTGTGTATGATGGGAGGGTCATTTTTGTATATTCTATTAAAATATAATGCATCATATATTCTGAAATATTTATTCTTCATTATCATCGTGTGCTGTCATTGCTGTTTTTGTCTTCTCTCAGAATGAGCGAAGTGAAGGTTTATAGACTTTACACGTGTTACAGAAATTCGTCAAGGAACTCCGAAGTGGGCAGATTTAATCGTAACGTTTTCCTGCCTCTTCTATTGTATTAATCGCGATATTTCAACCGGATAGTTGTTGTGGTATAACATTCTCATTATTATTTATATACGTATATCTGTATGTTTATTTAGAATGATATATGATCAAGCTCTAAATAGCGCCTCTTTGTAGTGAAACTAAAACGAACTTAATATTAAAATTAACCAAATAACTACGACATTTGTAGTTGTATACCGATACACGTAGACTACAGATTTCGATAGCTTTTATTTCTCGCATGATGTAGATCCCATTAATGGGCGACTTTGGATCAACCTGCCATGATTTCATTAGTCAACAATGCCAGTTCTGCTGTCCTATACGTTGGTATTAGCTACCAAATTTTAGGAACACCAAGAGAGCACTCTAAGTATTTAGTAACCTCACATAGCTGATATTTTGTATTTATTATATATGCTTACCTATTATGTCACTGACAATCGAAGGCACACAGTTTGTTGCTCGATTGCCACCTGTAACAATACAAAACATGTCAGTAAACATTATTATTATTATGTCATGCCAGGTCCGTTACAAGGTAGGGAGGGAGCACCGAGTGCCAAATGTCTCTGACCTAACAAACGTGACGTCAAATGGTAAACCTTACCTGTTATAAATATATAAGATACTCCTTAAGAAACTTAGGCAAGAACTTAGGCAAGAAGGCTCATTTTTGTTCACGTTGTTTTCAAGTTTCACACGCATTTTGACAAAACCACGTTAAATAACCAGCTTTCTCGCTTCACCCATCTAAAAGAAGCCGAACCAGTAAAAAATTCAATATGTATGTATATGAAAGAAACATATGTCCCTGTCACACTGTTTACACACCTGTAACCTCATTTGTTCTAACAATCAATATATTGTTGTTACGTGTAAAAGTATTATTGTACTTAAGGAACAGTCTCACATGTAACAATGGCATGTCATAAAGAAAATAACTTTGCAAATGTTGTCTACTAGCGACGCTGTGAAACATTCGTTAATATTTCTTACTCATTTATTTTTGGAGTGGACTATTTGTAAAGTACTCCTAATTGTCGTGAATGTTGTGCCGAAGGTTGTTAGTTCGATTCCCATCCAGGACAAATATTTGTTCGATAAGCCAGATTTATTTTATTTTGGATTAAAAGCAAACGGGTTTATTTTCTGCCTTGCCGTAAATAATGTATATGAATGATTTAGAAATGTACATAAAATATAATCATGTACATTTATCAGCTGTCTGGTTACCATATTACGCGCTCTGCCTAGTGCAGGACTGCTGGAGAACTGCAGGAATAGTGATTGTTCGGTTTACTATCCCGGATTACACATATTAGTATGACTGTAGTTTTATTATCTGTCGCATTCCGGGCCAGCCACAGAATCGTTGCTATTCCTGACCACTTGTGATGGTTGTCTTTAGTATGAAGATTTATCATTAAAAATATGTTTATTATTGTTAACTACATTGGGTCCGTTTGATTTTAAATATTTTTTGGAAACCGTAGTACATTTGCATTCAATGTTAACAAAAGGGAACATTGTAACTCTCTTCCCGCATATTATTGTATATTTATCTGTGCGGTAGCTCCGTGTTAATTAAGAGCGTGTTTTTTAAACTTTAATCGTGCGGTGCGAAGTAGGTCGGGCGTTGACACGTCACAGGTATTGAGAAATAGACAATCAAGAGAACAAGACACGTGTATTATGGTGTATATTTACTAACTGTTTAATTTCGTTTCTTCTGATATCAACGCCTTTCATAGGAATATGATTATGTTTAGACATTTAAATTAAGCAGATCCAATGGAAATACAAATGTTACCAGGATCGCGCGGCTCAAATTAAATCAAGTAAATTGATTCAATGTCGTACAAACTTATGTCGTAGTTAATACTATTGATGAATTTATAATCCTATTGAACTGTTTGTTCGACGAATATTTTAGCTGTGAGTGTGAGTACGAAGGGTTTCTTGCCTGCGACTGCTACTTATATTCGTATTGATCAATTACGATCAACCTTGACCTTCTCGATCGATGCCATGTTAAAAATTGAACGACATGTTTTTTGGAATCAAAATCTTTAAGAAATATGCAATTTAAGAAATATGTTACTTTTTAAAAGGTAAAGTCACGCCTGTAATCCCCGAAGCAATAGGCAGAGGAATGTAGTACATGCCTGCGTTTCACCAGTTACGTTTAAGTCCCATGGAATAGGTGGTAAATCTATTGTCATACACCAGGCACAATTCTTGACTCCGAGTCACTATTGGAAATTCTAAATTAGAACAATTCAATAGTACCCGACCAGGGATGTAAACCCTGGACTTCCAGATCGGCAGTCGCGCTTGCACCCAATCGACCAACGAGGGAGTCATGTTACTTTTTAAATATATTTATAGATAACCTTTTCTATTACTTTGGAAACTTTTTTCACCGGGCAATAGTATTCCGTAAATAATATAAGCAGATTCTTAAATGTTTCCGTCCGGTTCGTGAAATATATAGGTAATACTTTAACAAGATAATATTTATGTACGTATATTTCATAAAGTATTTTAGCATAATTCAACCGAAGCTCGGATTACAATCTACGAAAATGATTTATGTTCTGAGCACTTAACAATGTTATTGTTCTAAGCTTTATGATTGTTTCTTGGAGATGAACATTTTATTGGTCATGTGATATAAAGCCACTTAAAAAAATTATATTTATAGATATCAAATGAAATTAATTCCTTATGAAAGCGCGTGTATTTTTACATTAAGGTCCAAGCTTTTAAAATAAAATAATGAGTTTATAAAATCGACTGTTCCTCATTATTTAGGTTTGAACGTGATTGAGGTTACGTCCAGGAGTATACCTCTATAATTCTCCACTCTGTGCTACTGCTTGACCACAAACGATTATGTGTCAGATATGAACTGTGTGGACCTTAGCAAAGAGTGTTTGATTTAATTTAATATTTTAGTAACTTAAACTTATCATATAACAGTTTAAGCTTTTTGCACTCTTTTACTTCATAAAATTGAATTCACTCTCACTCACTGAAATATCTAATCCTAAAAAAGTTCCTCGCATTAATTATGTAGATAATAACGACTGTAAGTATATAATATATATATACCGTACATACATAAGATGATAAGATAAATACGAAGGATTAGTCACCCGAAAAAATGGCAATTTCTGTCGTTTCGTTTAATTAAATACTTAATGTACCTACCGTGCTAATGTCTGTTATTTGTCTTAAGAAAGTGTTGACCGACTTTTCTACGGAAGAACAAGCTTCTCTATACGAGTACGAATATAGATTGGGAGATAAATAAATTGGCGACACTCTTGCTTTGTAGGATCGCGCTCATAGGAAATCTCACGGTAATGTAATCCCTTAATCCACACTTAAAGCTAAAAATACTTTAGAAATTCAGTTCTTCTTTACAAATACCTAATAATACGTTAGAAAATATTATTATCCTGATATATTATCACGCCGAGTCAATTACAGGGTGGGCAGAGACCACCGAATGCTAAATACGTCTCACAGACGTGACGTGTCTCTTCTACAATGAATAGTAACCAATGAGTTAGAATATAATAAACAGAGTATCTCAAATCTTACAAAATCTGACGGCAAGTTGTTTCAACTGAAATAATGTAAGCAATGATCCGAATATTTCTCTAATTCGGCCGCGAAGGTGATTTATCTTCCAGTTGTCACGTCTAGCGTTGTCACGGCGCGTCACGGCGCGTCACGCTGGGACGCTACACCGCCGAGTCTCGCCAGCGTTCGTCTGTTACGGGCAAAATGCCAAACGATCATTTTAAACGCGAGCACAACCCAGACGTACGAGTTATGAATGACGTGACACAAGCTTTATTTGTTAAAGCTTATAAAAATTGTAATCGCTTCTGTTACGGATTACTTTCCATATAATTGTGTGAATTACTTAATGCTAACTTTGAAATCCGGGTTTCATTGTCACATTTTAAGTCATACCTTAAAAATATCAACCTCAGTGGCTAACGCATCTATTTCAGATTATTTGTCTGAAATAGATGCGTTAGCCAC
>DWJK01000011.1:0-44005 GCA_018248815.1 Croniades pieria auraria
ATTTTGGACGTGCTTCGATTAATGCAAATTTAATTTTCACTTTTATACGTAGCGAAGCACGTACCGGGCCGCTAGTCATAAATAAAAATGTTTGCTACCCAGTTACCGATTTCATAAACCTTAAGACATCACGATATAGTTCTATAATAAGTATTTAGGTAACTCTTCTTTAGTGTTTACATAACTGTTATTAATAACAGCGTACGCATATATTATTAATAAGTATTATTATTAGAATAAATCAAATAAATTATGTATGAATGAGCTGCTTACTCTTTTTTGGTTGAGTGCGCACCGTGATGAAAGGTACATGTTCGGCATTCGGTGGAGCTTCACCAACTCGAGTTGTACTGGAAGACAATGTTAAGCAGTAATGAAATATTCACTTTTAATAACGATTTACTAGCATTTCTTGTTATATTAAATACCTCTGTTTCTTTAACTTTTTCTTTCTTTTCAGATGTTTAACCATATTTATTTTCTCTTGTAAATCATTGCAGCGCGCCTCGGCAATAGCGAAATGGTCATCTACCTCAGGTATAGAAGCTGTAAGTTTGTAGTTCTATAATAATAATCATTGCTTACTCGCGTTCCGAGATCTCACTTTTTACAATATAAATAATAATAATTATTATTATTTATTGATTAACCGTTGGCAACTTGAGTCCATTTTTCGAAAGACACACCTACAAATTATGACATAGAACAATGGCATTCTTCAAACATTTTGATTGAATAAAAGGACAATTCCCACATCGATATATATTGTACATAGTGGTATTATTTGATTCGCTCATTTTTCCCCTACTGTAAATATTGTTGATAGAAGAGTAGTTGCAAGCGCGACTGCTGATCGTGAGGTCCTGGGCTCAAATCCCGGGTCGGGTACTATTGGATTTTTCTGACTTAGATTTTTTTGTGGGAATTTCTAGTAGTGACTCGGAGTCAGGATCTGTACTCCGTGTATGGCAATAGGCTCACCACCTTCACCATCATTCCATTGTGTAACGTAAACGTAACTGCTGAAACGTAGGAGTGTTCTACACTCTTTCGCCTAACCTAACGAAAATTACAGGCGTGATTTTAAGCATGACTTTATTGTTCACACTCTCTATCAGGCTAAACATGGCAGTGACAGAATAAGATATATATTGATAAAGTAAGAATGTGTTATAGAATTACGTACAGAAACAAGGTTTGATGTACTCGTATTTACCGACTGCCGACTTTAAAAGACAACATAACGTATTCAACTATCTACCAGTGTGGTCACTTAATCTTATGAAATATTTAAATAAACTTTCAAGAAACTGAATACCTCTAACGTCTATTTTTCGTTCGGAACGCGTTGTTTCCACTAAACCTCCTGCGAGACTACTGGAGCTTCTATGCCGCTTATCTGAACAACACAAGTTTAATATATCGACCAATTCTTATCTATTATACAAGAAAAATATCTAATTCTTGGTTCTTCGGCACTTGGTTAATTGTAAAATATATTTCTGTTTTAGAAATACCGTATGTATGAATGTCATTTGACAAGACGGGAGTGAATTAAATTCACATATGTACATATTTCAATCGTTTTCGGAATCATAGGAACCGATCAAAACCGATATTGTGGCTGATATAAATCTATGTTATACATTATAACTTACACCTCGGATTGTGCTGAATGTTTATAAGATTTTTTAAATAGTATAAAAGTGAACTTTAGTATGCAAAATGTCTGTTATGTCTTGATAGCATACAAACCTTTAGATAATTTTAAACCGTCGCCCATATTAACTCGTAATTTTCATAACACTCCACTTGATGTCTTCGAATCAATTATCAAACCAGAGTTATCGATTGATAAATATAAAAAAGGGTATTTTTTAATAATAAAGACACTAAAAAATCATTACGTCAAAGTTGTCAAAAAGATGCCAGCGTTGGAACAATGAAGCATCGCAATTTTCATAAAAATCTATATAGGCTAAGCGATTCGTATATTGATATTATAGTTTCCTGGCAGGTAAGTATATATCATGTAGAGTTAATTATATCAAACCTATTTTGCTTAATTTTATTTATGTTCATTGCAAAGAACTCGGTTCCGCAAATCCCAAATTATTTCTTCTGTTTTTTGAAACCTAATTTTACAGCTTACATTTTAATGTTTCGGCTATTGAATGGGGCAGATGCAGATTATGACACAAGAAACTCAAACTCAATAGATAGCGTCCGTAGTTTTACCCGGCCATGATTAACATTAACAACCTGTGCAAATAACGCTGGGCGCGTCCGGCATTTGGATGGGTAACCGCTAATGCCAAATTTTCTCGAGCGTTTTCATGTTTCGGTTCATATAGCCCGTATTTTATACTTCGTTACGCGATCTATCAGCGCCGCCATCATTGGATAGCAGCTAAATCTCGTCGGAGACATTCAAAGTGGAACAAAAACATCACACGCACGGGCACGCTAGATTGCACCTTCAAGTTGGAACCGCGTGATGCAGAAAGCCCCAGGACGCATGGTCGTGAGAAGGGTTGCACACACGTCCCTATGGAGTACATCTGTAATTTCTATCTTAATGGAGACATCTCTTAATAATTACTTATAATATCGGAATTGATCGGCCCTCCGGCTCAGTGCGATAACGATTTGCGTAAGGCTGTAAGCAGATGCTGGATGCAACAGGCCTAGGACATGGCGCGATGACGCTCATTAGGGCAGGCCTATGTCCAGCAGTGGACTGAGAGAGGCTAATGACAGTAGTTTCCAATGGTACTATGATCAGCTGCCTTTGTGTATTGAAGGCTAAGGAATAAATAACTCAATAGAGACTGCATTATCTATACCTACCACATAATATATTATTAATAAAAGTATAAAAAATACTAAGAAACAAGACATAAAAGTAGGAATCTTGGAAGGTGGACGATAAGCTTTCAAAAACCAATAAATGCAACTAAATAAATGCCACGTAATTCCATAACAAATTATTTTCACAAAGTTAATTACCAACTATCAAGCAACGTAATGCATCCAAATTTGTGAATAAAAATAAAATTAAAATGTTGATTACATTCTAAGACAAGGCATAAAATTAAGAGTAATCTCACTAAATCTCAAAGACGAGTCTTCGTATAACTTACAATGCATAACATGTCGCGACTTGCGGCGCGGTTGTTAGTTACAAAAAAAAATATGAGCAATTTCTAAAGCAATGAGAAAAGTAGCTTTACTTTTGAAATTTCTTACATCGCCATCGAAGACTTTCTTTAACATGATATAAAATATTGTCGAATAAAGGTAATGTCTTAAAAATTAACATGGACCACAAATTTGAAAAATTTATAAGCTGATTTTTATGTGTTCTGTTTTGACAACCCTAAAATGTATTTATGAACAGTGAGTTAATGTCATAAACAACGCAGATAAAGTCGCGGGTATCAGATAGTTTTTCAATACAGTCGCATATTATGGTCTAGAAGACGTAAAATCAAATTTTTATCAATCACTCTCTACTTTGCTCTTAGCAGTAATTCTAACAAAATTGATTTAAAATTATTATTAATTGCTTATGTATTAAGTATTTGAGTAAAAAATTGTTTGAGTTTTGTATTTTGACTGTTATGTAGTATGTTTTGGCCGTGGCATTTTTGACATATTCGTAGCTTTTTTTACACGCTTTATATTAGCTTCATCTTTGTTGCATGCTTGTTTGTATGTATGCATGTAGGTGTGCATGTATATGTAGGTGTGCATGTATATGTAGGTGTGCATGTATATGTTGTGTAAATTTCCTTTACTTTATTTTTTGTCTTAACAGCGACATCTAGGAAGTCGCGACTTGTGCTCGATATGAATACGAAAAAGATGGGATAAAGCGCCCCCTACGCTTTTTTCGCAATGATTCTAATATCTTTCGTTCATTATTTTTATTCTACCTATATTAAGAATTATTTTTCACTTTTTAGTTCGATGTGCTATAAAAACATGTTTTTTAGTTTTTTAAACTATATTTATTATTGTTGTACTTTTATATATTAATGCCTTATATTTAATATCTGGGTTTAAGTCCTTTTAACGATTCAGTGTCGTCTTTAAAACAGGGCTTTTAAAACTTGAATCAAAAAATGTTTAAAATTAATACGAATTTTGATTAATTTGTACGTCACACCTACAAATTAATGAAAAACAATGACTCAAATACAAGGCAATGAATATTAATGTATGACATCTATTGAAAAAACCCTGCACTTAGTATTGAAATGTAAAGGAAAAGAGATTTTAGGATTCACGGCATAAAAATAGTGCCTAAATGAAGGTACAGAGGGCGCTAACTGTATTTTATTATTATATTTTAAGGATACAAAGACCGCTGCGAAATTGGAACATCGAGTAAACACCATTTCTTTAAACGAATGTCTTATTATATATACTCAATATATCTTATTAATTATCATATAATATACACTACAATGTTGTATTTTTGAGAATTATTTTCACACAGATTATTTTCTTTAAAGATGTTTCATTACTGTAAGTATCTAATATTTAATTCAACACACACTGAACATTTCAATTCCATTAAGTTTGTCTGTGATGGTTTTGTATGATTGTGTAAACGATTGAATATGTGTAACACAATTACTGAAAAGTGGTAGTACAACATTCCTCTGCCTACTCTTTCGGAGCATTACAGGCGTAATATTGTATTCAAATTTTTCAAAACGTAACATCACGTCTGTAATCCCCGAAGGGGTAGGCAGAGGAGTGTAGTACACCCCCCACGTTACATCAGTTACGTGTAAGGCCCACAATGGAATAGGTGGTGAGTTTATTGCCATACACCGGGCACACATCCAGACTACGAGTAGTGACTCGGAAGTAGTAGTGAGTAGAAATTCTAAGTGAGAAAAATCCAATGGTACCCGACCCGAGACTTAAACCCAGGACCGCCCGATTGGCAGTCGCGCTTGCAACCATTCGACCAACGAGGTAGTCAATTTTTCAAATAATTTACTTAAAATATTAATTTACACAAATATCTTGAAGCCAAGTAAGGAGTTGTAAGTTAATGAAGTATACAGATATTTTTAAGCAAATTGTAAAAAAAAATGTTACCTCAAAAGAATAGCAAAAGTCAAAGAAAGGATCAAAGTTGTCTTGTTAAGAACAAGTATCACAGTGGCAAGCGCTGTGCATCTCACAGTTCGTCTGACGGGGAATCACGGATGTGCTACGGTGACGGGAAAAGACGGCCGTGTCCAAAAATATCGAGACAAACGTATAAAAATGAGTTATACTCTCACTGCACCTGCCAAAAATTAAACGTAACATCACGCCTGTAATACCCGAAGGTGTAGGCAGAGGAGTGTAGTACACTGCCACGTTTCACCCGTTACGTTTAAGAGCCATGGAACAGGTGTTGGGCCTATTGCCATACTCCGGGCACTTATCCAGACTCCGAGTCACTATTAGAAATTCTAAATTAGAAAGTTCTAAATTAGATATGTTTGCATCTGCATTGAAACTGTAAAAGAACAGTAAGTTTTCTCAGAGAATCAGTTAGGCGCCAAAAAATGCACCGTAAATGCATGTTTACATGTGGAACAAGGTGGTCTTATAAACACAAAAACATCTCAGTATTTAAGAAATGTTTTATCGAAATCGTGGAAGGTCTAGAAAAACGTTGTCAGGAAGGGAATTCTGGGACAAGAAAACTAGCTATTTAGTTATTATCACCCAATGCCTAATTCCACGTTTACAATTAAAAGGTCATTTAGTACACTCAGACGTATTAGAACCTGGCTGAAGTCAACAATGATTGAAGACAGATTTACTGGGCTTTGTATGCTAAGTTCTTGTTAATAGAAGGATGATTCCTTCACGAAAGACACAATGGATTGGTTTGCTTAAGATCTGCGAATGGTAATTGTAAAATAAATGTACAATTGAACAATTGAAATTAAGCATAAACGCGTAATTAAATTTGTTTATTGGTAACACTAAGTATCAGACAAGATCTTCCGCAGATGTTTTCTCAAGACACTGTACGAGTATGTACCTAATATTTCGTGTAAAGTGTAAGGCAAAGCAACCGTAAAATAATTGTTTTGAACAAATCAGGTTTTGGTCTTAGTGAAATAATAATTATTGTAAGGCAATGCGTTAATAAAATATTTCAAAGGAATGTGTAAAGAAACCATAGCAAAAGGAGTCGTAGTGTCTTCATCAGTGGTTATTACTTGTATACGTTCGTAATACACTTCTGATAATCCTGCGTACTTACGTCGCGTACAAGTGGTTCAACGATTGAATTAAAGAAATGGTGAGACGGATTCAGAGCAGCTCCGTCAGACTGCCTCCCTGTGATGACACGGACTCCCAAAGTAACATGACAGTCCGCGCTTTATATACAAACTGCTCGGGAAACTTCGATAGCGTGAGTTGAGCATAATGCTTAGTTTCACGTAACTATCAGCTTTTTACAACTTTTTAGTTTGTTAACATAAGCAGTACCCAATATAAATAGCTATGTTAAAGAAATATGTCTTCAATATATCACCAATTTTGAAATATAACTCAAAACAGCGATATTTGATGTTTCTGTCAGGATAAGCGCCACCTAGGTAACCCCTGGAGATGTATGGCGGTACTAATCTTTATAGAAGGCGATTCGACATTGTCTATCCGTATAAATAAAATGACAAAGGTCTACCGTTGAGCGTGCTTCATGCATAAAATATATCGTTAATGTCAATGAACAACGCAGATAAAGTCGCGGGTATCAGATAGTTTTTCAATACAGTTGCATATTGTGGTCTAGAAGATGTAAAATCAAATTTTTATCAATCACTTTCTACTTTGCGCTCAGCAGTAATTCTAACAAAATTGTTTTAAAATGATTATGAATTGCTTATGTATTAAGTATTGATCATTACATTAAATAAAACTGATGAGGAGGCTAAAAGATCGAAGATAAATTTGATTTAATAATCGCAATACTACTACTACTTCGAGTCGAGAAGTGTAAATTGCTTAACTGCTGGCGCATGCGTGCGGTACATCCGGGGTTTCAACATAGTCCCAGTAGTAGGTGTCCCTAAATCTTCAAAAACATTTTTTAATTCGCATAAAATCCTAAACTTTTGACATTATGTATTAAAAATATTAAAAAAACATTAGTATTGTTTAATTCAGAAATAATGTTAATGAAAAAAGGAGTAACCTACGTCAAGACTCGAACATGGGTCTCTTTATTTCGACTACGATTTTCCTATGGCGCTACGGTCTCTGTAGTCCGATAGGCGGGCGTAACTGGCGCTGTATACCTACCCTGTCAGTCAATGAAAATATTTACGATCATGCTCAGTAAATGCCCAACAGAGGACGTTAGTGCGCTGAATGAATATCAAAGACGAAACAAAAAATTGTTTGACTTTTGTGCTTTGACCGTTATGTTGTATGTTTTGGCCGTAGCATTTTTTACAAATTCATAGCTTTTTACACGCTTTATATTAGCTTCACCTAAATGTTTGCTTGTTTGTATGTATGTATGTATCTGTGTACGTAACTTTCCTTCACTTTATTTTTTAATACGCTTTTATTAGTTCCAGTTGTATCTGTGTATCTATGTATGTTTGTAACGGTCACTTTAAAACGTGATTTTGACCTACTTTGAATTGTCCCATTAATTTGAATTTTTGCACACTCATGAAGGAGCGATGACAATGCAATAATATAAAAAAATCATACCGATATCCTTTCTAGGACCTTCACAATTATATTTAATGTATTGCATGCAACACATAGCCTGCCGTCATAGCCAAAAAGAAATAGTGAAACTATTAATAAATAAAGTAGCTGATTTTAACTGCAAATCGTGATAGATGCCTACAATTTGTCCTATGAAATTAGTACCAATAATCAGTAAAGATGGCAATAAATACAGTTTATGATGGTTGCATTAATTTAATAATTTTTTGTCTTCATTCTTTCAAAACGTAAATAGTATAATGAAACGTATTAGTAGATGAAGTAAGAAAATTTTACACAATTATTTAAATAACGAACTTCACAGCTGATGTCAATACTATTTTAATTGTTATCTGTAAATCATCACTAACTTTTTTATTTTGAAAATTATTTTCCAATATTTAATAACCGATAAAAAACACTAAGCTTATCATTGTATTTTTCCTTCTGCCATAATAGTAATGTAATTAAACAATAAAGTTTTTTAAATTTTTAAATAGGACTTCTTTATGCGTAACTCGGAACTTTTTTTAAAATCAAATTTAAACTATATTAGATCTAAAGAAAGGTATTTCTTTAACATTATTATTAAATTGTTATTAGTATAATGCTGTCATAACTTTGTAACAATTACGTTATTACTTTTTATTAAATGGTGCACTATCTTTAATATATCCGAATTAATAATCTAATTTACTAAAAATAGTTTTGGAACTTTAGTTTATTATAAACACTATTTACTAAAACTAGTTTTGGAACACTACGCTTGGGAACTACTACTACTGGACAAAAATGTCCAGCGTTCAAGTACTTATGACATATTCAAGTTTAAAGAATAGTGTAGTCAGATGTTGAGATATCAGTTTCCTTATTCTTCTTTCTCAAACTCTCTTTGATTGGACGCTTTTCATGTTCTAATGAACACTAAACACAGCTTGTCATTCATTTGGGGGTTCATAAGATGAATAAACTATGACTATTAATAAATTGGTCATTATTTTAAAGTCCAATGAATTCTTAAACGTGAATTGCAACGAAATACTTATTTTATCGAGTGTAGTATACATTCTATATTAAAACACCACCTTGTATTTATACACATTATTGTTACAAGATCATAATAAAAAAATTAAAAATATAGAAAAAACACATTGTTCAGCCAAAACCTTTGTAATTAGAGCATAATCATTAATTATGGCCTCTTTTTTTTCACTGTGTGTAAAATCATTAGCACACTATTAACTAAACTTCAAAACATTATTTCTAATTAAATTCAGTTAATACTTAAAAGCAAAAAACTATAACTTTTCTATCTGTTTATCACTATAGATTGCCACATTATTAGAATGGTTGCAAACGCGACTGCTGATCGAGATATCCTGATTTCAGTTTTGCGGGTCGGATACTGTTGGATTTTTTTAACATAGATTTTTTAGCAGAAAAGTCTAGGGGCTCGGAGTTTGAATCTGTGCCCGGTGTTTGGCAATAGGCTCGCCACCTATTCCATGGGACGTAAAAATAACTGTACTACTCTTCTGCCTACTCCTTCGGGATTACAGGCGTGATGTTACGTTTAGGTTTATCACTATCTCTTTGACAGGAGACTTGTTTTTAACTAATTTTAACTGACTATTCTTCAAAGTTCCGATTACTCTGTTAAGAATATCTAAGAATCTTTCAGGTCCCTTTCTAATCATTTTTCACACATAAATTTCCAATAAGTCTAGCTAATTCAAACATTTTTACAAACTCATCTCAAATGTGATTTTGCTGAACAGCACTAGTTCCAATAATAATTGTATCTTTTCTAAGTGTCACCACACATGAAAATAAATCAGAGAAACATTTTATTCTTATATTTATTAATTCAATATACACCTATAACTACTTACTGACACGAACATAATATAATAATTCCAATAATATTATAGTATAATTAATTGATAAACAAAATTATTAATATGTGAATGCTTTTATCCAAATAAGCACTGATAAATGAAATTTGTTTTTTTTTAAATACAAATAGGTGAAAATATTAAACCACTATATACATAAGACATTATAATTGAATTAAATAGTTATATGTCTTAATGCTTAGTGTCATAATACTCGATCCTTATTACATTTAATAGAAATAATATTATTAATTCAAATGCATAAATATTTGAGAGTATGATTATTACATTAGCAATTAAGCAGGCTGTTGGTATTTTTTCGAGATTAATTAATATATTTACCACTACACATTTACGTCTTATATGTAGATATTAATAATGTAGATGGAGCAAACACTAGAACGCTAAAAAATTATATGAACACAATACAATGACAGCAGTAGAGCCCAGCGCACAATGATTTCTCTCGGTGAAACTAACGCCACGAGCCATATACGAAACAAAAAAAACAAATTCCAAACTGCTTCATGTAAAGGCAGAAAGAAAGAGAAAAAGAGTTGTTTTTTTCTTTCTCTTTCTTTCTGCCTTTACATGAAGCAGTTTGGAATTTGTTTTTTTGTTACAAAGGCAGACAAAGCATTTTCTGTATACCTTGATCTGTTAGATACACAATCATCAAAGCAAATTCATTGAAATTTTTTGCCTGGTGGAAATATCGAATCACAATAAGTTTAACCCTTGACTTGGGTTCGCCGCAAGCCGCTCACCCTGGTTATTCTCAAAAAATTACATTCAAGATATTCATTAACAGTATTGAAGGTCTATGTATGTTACTTCTATTCGTGGCGCACATTTCACGTGCTAAAATAATATATATAAAACCATAAATTCACACGAAAACATAATTATACCACCACACATCACCCACATTGCAACATCGGTTTGACTTCAAAAAAAAAAAAAATAATGGACAAAATGCAAAGCCTTCTTGTGGAATGAACATTTTTAATTCAGTCATAAGTCACATTGCATCTTTTAATAAAAATGCTACAAAATCTAATACTTAGTTTTCTGTTACATGTGCTAAAACTGTACAGACAAGTCTACCTACCATGTGCTATCTGACCATAACTCTAGGCACCATAAATAATGGCCTTGATAAATGACAAGGTATATTTCAAATTAACTGGATGCAATTCAATCACAGACAGACTCAACTGCAGATGTGTAGCGGGCATTACGTGTTAATGACTAAATAAATGACAATTATAACATGTTATACTTTATAAACTCCTGAAGTAAATAATTCTGATGTCATAGTGTTTCATGTCAAGTTAATTAAATAAAGTTAATCAATAATTGTTTGATGAACTTAAATGATTCATGTTCATATATTTTCATCAAATCATAAAAATCATATAACTAATACATTTAAATTAAAATACCGTCCCATTAGACTAAAAATGGACGAAACGCAAGAGTATTGATGTAAAACTTGGACGGCTGCCGATCAAGACAGGCGTCACAAAATTGTAGCAAAAAAATTCCATTTCTACAGCATAATACTTATAAAATGCAGTGTTCAACTGTGCCTTACAGGTTGTGCATTACTTTACGATTTTCTGTTCTGACAAGTACATTAAAGATATATTGTTAATATTACATCATATATTGTTAAAGAAAGACCAATTGTAAATATTAATTAAACCAAACAATTTAATGTACCATTGTGTTAGAAGCAAATTATCAATCGCCCTAAAGATTGTTATATTAATCAGTTTTGATTATAATGCTAGTAATAGGTACATATGACTTAATACTCATTATAAATAAGAAAAAATTTCGAACAACGACATACTCCATATATAAAATGGTCTTTAGATAATAATCATAGCAAATGGAAAAATTTAAAGGCCCATATTATATAATAGCATACAAGTGTCACAGTGCAAAAACTAACCAATTCAAAAAGAATTTCTCAAATTACATATGATAAGAAAATCATATGCTGTGCTTCATTATATGCGAGAGCAGTCTATACGATTTGATTTCACTATTCTGAGCTTCATCCTGTATTCATGGAAAACAAAAAACGGTCACATTTGAGAAACTCTCCTTGCATAAACCAGTCATTCATAAGAAAACTAACACATGTAATATTCATTATTTTTAAATATGGCATAATGTTTAATCATAATAAATTTATAAAATAGTATAAATATTACAGTGTTAGCTTTTTAATGTGACATAGGGCCGCGACGCGCGAAGAAATCATGGCGGTCGCACATTACAGAAGCATGCATTTCCTTCTCTTGACGGGCTCCGGCGGCTCCAGTGCGGCCAGAATTGCTTCATCGAACACATTCTTTAGCCCTTTCTGAAATATCATTGCAACATATGTTACAAATACATACATAAAACACTTAATAGTTTATATGTTTTATACTGCCCATACACTGGGTAATGAATTACAGAATAAAATAAGTTAGTTCAACAACAAAAACAACTCTGTTGGTAAAATCCATGTGCCATCCTATTGTCTATTTTAATGTAACTGTCTTTGTAATAGTAACTGAAACCTGCACAGTATACCAATCTGTGTAGTATAAAAAACCATGAACATTATATAAATAACAAATTTAAGTTTACCTGAGTGAGGGCCGAACACTCAACATACTTGACAGCTTTCAGTTCCTTAGCAAGTTTCTCTCCCTGTTCCAAAGATACAGGTTTCTGTTTTATTTTGGCCAGTTTCTCCATAGTGACTGGGTCATCTCTTAAATCTATCTGTGTTCCCACAAGTAGGAATGGTGTCTTCTGCTGATGATGAGTTATCTCTGGTACCCACTGTTAATGATAATAGAAAATCATAATATTTTATGTAGGTATGTATAGTAATTTAAATTTAAATAATTATCGCAGAATGACTGAAAGTTTTTACAACACATGCTGTTAATCAAATTCATAACGGTCAACCACTCTACTGAAACCAAAATGATATTAATTTATACACACACATACATATATCTTTTATTACTGTCATTAATTGTCACACTAAGCCCTCTAAGGTTTTCCTTAGTTGTAATTTTCCTTGATATCTATACATACCCTATACTATATGCAAGTGATATTATGTTGTAATTATATTCATATTTATTGGTAAATAATACACATACCTTTTCCTTAACATTTTCAAATGAACTGGGGCTCACCACACTGAAGCACACAAGGAAAACATCAGTCTGTGGATAACTTAGAGGCCTGAGTCTGTCATAATCTTCCTGACCTATTGAATGTATAAAATATTTAGTCGAACATTATTAAAATGGTTAAACAAACTAATCAATTATTTTATATACTGTATGTACATGCCTGCGGTATCAAAGAGGCCTAAAGTGTAAGGCTCCCCACCAATCATGACCGTCACAGCATAGTTATCAAACACTGTGGGAACATATTCAGATGGAAACTTGTTGGTAGTGTAGCTGATAAGCAGACAGGTCTTGCCCACAGCACCATCACCCACTACAACACATTTTATGGTCTGCATCTTGAATTAAAAGTGATTTCTTCTTGACCAGTATGTTTCTAGACACAACTATTTATCTTGGCTCAAATAGTCATTTAAGATGTTTCTCATAGCAACCTGAGCAGAAGAGGATATCTGAAAAATGTCAACTCTAATTACCAAATTAGTTTCATGTGTGATAACCATTATTGTTATCTACAGACATAGTATTTCACAAATGTTTGGACCGAGAAATGCAAGGACATGCTCATGAGCTGTGTGAAAATCAGATCATGGCATCAAGACCAAAAGATTAGAGATATAGAGATAAAAGTTAACTTACAATTAACAGTAGAAGATCATAATCAGTTGCAAGCAAATAATAAAAAATATTAACACAATGAATAAAATAGCTTTGCAAAATATCTAGAAACAAAATTTAAATTTCACACAAATTTAAATTGCAAAAGATATTGCATGCCAGCAGCGATCAGTGAAATAGTTGAAATAGAGACAATATTCTAGAGCCATTCCAGCTCAATCAAGTCATCCTGCAGCACATCACGTGATCACTTGTGGAGTAACAAATCAGGGCAATGAATGCCAATGAGGGGATTTTATTGGTGCCAATTGAACTGGTCTATATGCAAATCCTTTGGCTTCATATATTGTTATAAATAGTACAGTAAAATTCAAAGTCCACATATTAAATAAATTTGCCACTTCCAAACCAGACTACAGCGTTATGGAAAATTAAATTTGTCTTCATATTAATTATTCCACTGATTGCACAAAATAGGAAATAAGCAAAGAAAAAAAGAAAAACAATAAAAAATACAAATCGCCAACATAACATGTTGAGCATGTTTTGTCTAATACTTTTACAGCTGAGCAAAATTTTTAGTAAGCTTTTTAGTACATCAACAAGAATTTTTGAAATGAAAACCTCATGTTAGACAAGTTTTTGATAAATTAATATGTAGCCATGGACTAGTATTAAATTTTTTCTAACAATTAATAGTACACAATAGACACAGTAAGCATATGAATCAGCTAGCTCATGTCTAATGTAAACCAATCTGGAACTCCCATGAAAACATAAAATGACATGATCACACAAAAACATCTCTTGAAATCATTTTAGTTATCTTAATTTTTACTTTATACCACCAAATGAGAGCTATGAGTGCTTTAAATTGACAGTATATCTATTTCTGCCAGAACATATGTATGTTATCTTCTGATGACTTTCAATGGCTATATTCCAATGGGAGTAATGTGGAGGTTGCAGGATATATGTGACTGACTTTAGGAACAGTATGACTCATCATTATCAGCTAAAGTATATTGCAATGCTAGGATTACTGCAACACTAAACTACTGTTGAATCATGCAATAATATAATGCTCGTATATAGATATATACTATGATATGATTGTACTGAATTCACAACCTGACTTAAGTATTCAACACCCATACCCAACCAATGCTGATAACAAAGAGCTAATGTATCCATAAACAGCATTAGACCATTGACCTGAGAAGTACTGCCTTAATTTTTTTCTGAACATCAACTATATAGTTTCCAGTCATTACTCATATTGCAAATAAAATCTTGAAAATGCTTTATTTAGTACAAGATATTTATTAAGGAAAATTTGAAATATATAAATGTAAGAGGCACTGCTTAAAGTTTATAGGTAATATAAATATGTATTTAAACTTCCTATGAAATAATAAGTCCTTCTACTAGTCTCACTAAAATAAAAAACGAACAAAATAGTTATCAGCAGCATTTGCCACAAATATTAAAACTATTCTCTTAAATTTTGAAAATTACAAGTCCCTTAATAACCATTAACTAATAAAAAATAAATTTTAATAGCCATCAAATAGAACTCAGTTTAAATAAAATCAATTGGTACATGACAAACAGAATGTGTGAGTGATTGTGAGTAGCTATCTATTGTTACTATAGACATGTTCCAAAACATCAATGACAAACATAATAGACACATTTTCATACACTACTTGGTGTATTTGTTTTATATAAACTTAAAAACAGGTGTATAAGTTAAGCTTCATGTGAAGTACTGCACAGCGATATAGTTAACAGCCATATAAATTTTTTATGAACTGTATGAAAGAGGACAATGACCCTTATGAAATATGTATGTAAATGAAATATTTATGACTCGTGTGAATTTTATAAATAGAATATATTACAGTAACACGCAGCATGCTTATAATCTAGCTATGTACTATTTCGATCAACGGTCGACATGACCATGCCCATGCCTTCATGGATATCACTTTCTTGTCGCTACTTATAACTTATATGTACCAATTTAATATTCCATCATATACTAAGTACATAAGTTTATTTTTTTTTAATTCGCAAACTAAATCCAAAACATATCTAGTTGCTGCTGTTAACACACTAGAATATAACTTTAGAAAACATTTTTTTTTACATAATCACGTCACAATACATTTTGACGTCCATTTTGTGTCGGGATCGAGCACCAATTATGGTAGCCGTAAATTATTTAAAGTTAATGGTTTACAAGTAGTTTGTACTCACCTTAGAGTTTACTATATCAAAAATCAAACAAAAAACTTTACTCGCAATACTTAAAATACAGCTAGAAAATTACAAACTGCAAGCAACGGGTTGGGTCCTTGACGGTGACGCCATTGATTGTGTATCATAGATTAAAAATACCACATTTTCCATTTGGCCAAATATTAATATTCATAATCTATATTACATTATTGTTTAATATTTAACAGAATTAAGTCATCAAATCATTTATAAATCAACGTAAAGAAATAACAATGATGTAAATTTATAAAGCATAAAATAATAACATTTTATTGAGGAACCCGAATTATTCATTTGAAAAGTGTGACAAAAAATGAAAACGAGAATGAAGGACTACGTATCTATTGAATAATAAATTTACTCTATGAAGTATAGTTTTACATTTTTTAATATTAACTCGAGTGCAAAATTCTTGATATCGATTGTTTGTAAACATAGACTAGCTCCTGTCCGATCCGATACGGCATTATTTTCAAATTTCTATAGAGTTAAATGATAGTTCTATTATTTTGTATGATATATGTATGTATCTTTGTCTCGTAATATCTGAAACGGTATTAGAAACTAAAATTGCACTAATATGAGTAACACGAAAATAAGGACTGTGAGCAATTAAGTTAGTATCCGAATCACATAAAGCGGATAACGGATTATGAATAAGCCGAACGCAACCGAGATTATACACTTACATTGGATTTATCAGTACTAGTATTTGTTTAATGTGTTTATTACGATATCACACCGTGTAGTATACAAATGCTCTTATAACCGACTAAGCGTTGAAATACAATTTGTCTCTACAAAATAATGTAATATACGTTCTTTCCGATCTTCCAGAAGAAGACGCGAATGAATAAATAGCTACGATCTGATTGGCGAGGGCTATTCGCTTTCAGACCACCTACTGGCTCGGTAGTTCATACAAGTAAAAAAAATTGCATTCGTTTTTCAAGATTAATTATAAGCGATTTTGATTAAACATTGTCATATTGTAGTGAGTTATAACTTTCAATTTTAAATTTTCTTGTAAACGTCGGGTGCTCTAAAAATGCCTCTGTTGGGAGAAGAATTTCCTGATTTCACCGCCAATTCTACCGCCGGCGAAATAGATTTCCATGAATGGCTGGGCAACTCGTAAGTATTTAATTTATAATAAGATAAGTTATAAAGTTATTATAATTTTTTTATAAAAGAGTCTTTGCTACTCTAATTTTAATTTGATGTATTCTAGTTTAAGTGAGTATTTGTTTTAAACGCTTCTGTCCTACAGCACATTTTATTTTTAAATATCTACTCAATTCGTAATTGTTGAATGCTTAAGAAATTTAAAAATCGGTTTTCACAAACTTCCTAAAACTTACAGCATATTTAGATTTTAGACATTATTATTGCACATTGAAAAGTTGTTTAAGGATATTATTATTTGAACGTTAATATTTCTTTGGCGCCAATGTATTGAGAAATATGTAAGACCGTATTTAAAAAATTTGTTAGTCGAGTCACTATCGGATATGTAGATATGATTCCATACACAATCCTGGACTTCTCTCGGCACAGCATCTGCAATTTTTTTGTTTACCAGTATTCCTTAAGATTTGTCACATAAAAATGTTCAACTTTCATCATTATTTTTGCTGACTAAAAGTACAATCCTCTAATAGTAATAGGAATTTGTTAGCTGTCACCCTTCTGTATATTTATAACTTTGAAACAAATATTGGAAATAGAGGTTTTAAATTATCATATAGTTATGGTTGACTCTTAATACAGAAACTATGTTTGTTCTATTGCTGAAACACATTTGCCCATTAAACGGCCTTACAAAACATGCAAATCCACTTGTAACAGTATTGATACAAAGGTAGTCAACCTGACATTTATTAATTGTACCATAAATACCTCTATAAAGTTGATCTCTAACCTGATCTGATCGGATCTAATTTGCTCACCTTCTGTGCTATAGGCCTATAGCACAGAAGGTGATCAGATGAGATAGTTTGATCATTAGACATTTCACAGCAGATCATAATATATTATGTCAATTCAAGGTTTTTGCTGTTTTGTTTGTTTCAATTTCCAGCACTTAGGCCTTTTCTTGATCACACCAATATTATGATAATCAATATATTTAGTAGAGGCCAATAACTCTTTTTGTTGTTAGCCATCTAACACAATAAACAAAACAATTGGTCTGAAATTAGAACAATGGACATGTGAATGGATTAGTATGTACCCACTCTCATGGGACAATCTGATTTTTCGCATTCTCAGCTCTTCACTTGCATTATTTTGATATACTCTAAAGTGTTGTTAGAAACATGTTGTGGTGACTCATTTAAGCAAATTGAAATTGGATTGTCTATTTTTCTTTCTTACATTTCTTATTGTAATCCTACAGTGTATCATTTGAAATTTGCAAAATGAATTGGATAAGCATATTTCAATTGTTATTTTACATACATATGTCCTAAAATCCTTATACTATAGAGTAAATTTGTTTATCTCTGTGAATGTCAGTAAAATTTTTTTTTTTAAACGACAGTTCAATAGGCACTTATTTCAAATTGAAATCATATTTGTGACCCTAGCAAGTAAAAAGACACATCTCCAATTCCTTTGATATTAGGATCGGTGATGGGATACTGTGAAAGCTATTATATTATCTAAATAAACCTCTTAAACCAATAAAGCAATGATTTGCCATTTCCTCCTTGAGCTGTAATTCACTCTAGGATAAGTGGACATCAATCTTCCACTTTATCTTGAGATGAAATTGGCCTCTAGATATTGCCAAAGTATTTTTGCAAGAGTACACTCGTTGAGAATGATTTTTTGCTCTTTGAACTCCTATTATACATGAACCGGATGTACAATCTCAATTGAGCATGCGAATGATCTGCACAGATCTGTAGCAATTGGCTCTTTGTTAGTGAATCAACACTGATGACGTTCAAGCTACAATATGAACCTATTATCTTCTAAGCAGGATATCCTTAGATTAAGTCAGTTCGAATCTGAATGCTATATAAGTGTTGTATTGAATAAAGTACTTCTGTAGATGTGCACATTTGTATTCTATAATAGCTTAAAGAAATACCACTTTCTACTTTTGACTTAACATCTGGATATGATTTTAGAACAGTATTTACATAACAAGGAACTTCTTACAGCTGATAGTTATGATATAATGATGTTATAAAGTTTCATCTTAAACAGGCATGTTTAGGTAAACAAAAAAAAATTAAATCATATGTTTGTGTACATGTTTCAGTTGGGGCATACTGTTTTCTCATCCATCGGACTTTACTCCGGTCTGCACCACAGAGCTTGCTCGGGTGATAAAGTTGATGCCAGAGTTTGAGAAGCGCAAAGTAAAAGTCATCGCTTTGTCTGTAGACAGCTTGGATTCACACTTTGATTGGATTGAAGATATCAAAGCTTATGCAGGTTTATGTTCACAGATTACTTTGATAGAGCTGTATATTCTAAACACAAGTTTATCTGATAGTATTCATTTGCTTCAGGCTCCATGAAATCAAATTGACGTTGTGTTAGCTTAAATTATAAAAAAAATTGTAGATATATCTGGAGCTATACTGTTCTACTGAATCACAGGTAGATATCCATTGTAGTGTTGTGAATGCAGATATATAGTCTAATAGCCATTCCCTTTGTCAGTGTAGTTTTTCTAACATGAATTTCCCAGTAGTAACACAATTTGTTCCTTCTGTATGGCAGTAGGTTCACCCCCATTCCATGTGATGTAACAACTTGTAAACCATGGCAGTGTACCTTCTACACTTATCTGCTTATTATTTAAGGAAATATGGGCATGATGGATCTTATATCAGTCTTAATATTAATTTTAATTCATTGGCAATTTATTTAGTGATAAATTATAATAAAATGTTTGTTATTGTTTTTTCAGGGTATAGTGGTGATGGTTTTCCGTTTCCCATCATATCTGATAAGGACAGGATTCTTTCCTTTCGATTTGGCATGCTTGATAGGGATGAACTGGACTCTGAAGGGATTGCATTGACTGCTCGGGCAGTCTTTATTGTGGATCCGAACAAGAAGTTTAGATTGAGCATTTTATATCCTGCAACCACTGGCAGGAACTTTGAGTAAGTGTCATTACTAAAAAGACATTAATTGTCCTTTTAGATAAGACTTTTTGACCATAGTACTGATTGGTTAACAGACTTAGATTATATCATCATCAGCCTGTTCTTAGTCCATGATTAGACATAAGCCTCGGTTGAGGGGTTTTTGCCGATAATCCTTACCCTAGACATGCGGGTTGTTGATCGCAGAGCACGACTTTTGCCACCGTCTACGCTGCTGTCCGTCGGCGGCCAGACCATGCTTAGGCAGGCCTCAACATCTCGCAATCAGCCAGCGCAGGGTTTCGTCGGTTTTTACGACTCCTTGTTATCCCGACAAAGGATTGTGGGATGTATTCTTTTCCCGTACTGATACGCATAGTCGCATGAATGAATGGTTTGTGAATTTCATCATAGGAAATCAATGTGGCGGCTTGGAAGTCAAGTTAGAATTCTTGTTTTTTTTTTTTAAATATTGAAATACATGCTTTGGTGACAGCCAATCTTTCCTTCGATACATTATAGAATATTTTTTTGTATTGCTAAAATGTGCGTTTGTTTATTTTGAGTGCATTTCACTAATGCACAATATTATTTTTTAGTGAGATTCTGCGCGTGATCGACTCGCTGCAGCTTACGGATAAATGTTACGTGGCTACTCCAGCCGACTGGCAGGTTAGTCTTTGATTTTATGATTATACCATCAACCGCCGATACAGCGACTTGCAACGTTATTGCAATATATGCTTAAATATGTCAAATATAAATATACAAACGCGAGTTCTATTTTAGAGAAATATGCTTCAAATGTATGTTAAGTGAATGATCGCAGCACACTCATAGATAGTACTAATGGTTGTCCACGCTTTTATTTATTGAATGCGAAAATGTGTTTGTCTATTTGTCGGTTAAAAACGGTAAATTTGTTTGCCGCGATGTATGGCCCAGAGTTATACGGACCAAGAAGTGTCACGGACCTGTTCTATCCCGGAAAGAAGGTACTAAAAATATACATTCAACAATTCAGAAAGTTGTAATTCTAAAACTAGCAGCTAAAATAAGGCGTGTAGTTCTTTATTGGGATACTAAATGGCGCTATCTGTCAGGGAAAACCCAGTACCGTTAATGTTGTTTTTCTGACTAAGATTTGTCGGTAAAAGTATATTGTGCATATGATATAGATAATACGATCATTAACTTTAAGATCCATTGCCTTGCCAGATAAGGCGAGATATATAAGGAGAACGTTAGACCTCTAAAAAAGAAGCCGAATCGCTTGGTACGATTTATGAAAGTCGCCCGCAGTAGATTCTCTGCTTATTTGACGGACAGGCAAAAAGGTAGAGCGTTGTATTATTTTGAAGAATTTAAAGATGAACATTCAAACTCATTTACGAGGATATATCGCGGATCAAGCTAGTCTATTATAAGCTTTGAGCACAATCGCAGCACTTGAACACCTATGTACATATGCAAAACATAGCGAATACGGATGACTGCAATTACTAGAGTATTGGTTAGGTTAGATTAATACATGGCAAAAAGAAATTGAGTCGCTGTCGCGGCTTGGCAATCAGTACAATTGCGGAAATGTGTAATAAAATAATAATAACTTTATTAAAATGTAACTTGAATCAAGATGGATATTTACTCATTTTGACGAAATGCAAATTTTTGGAAATAGTTTGACTATAACTTGTGGTCAATTAAAAATATGCCTTTTAAAGTTTTAGCGTTAGAATAGAGTTGATATTTTTGAAATTTTACCGCTAATTATATAACATTATTCGAACAATGCTGGCCGTTTAGTTTTCAGCAAATGTTGTAATATAAAAAGGAAACGTAAGTGTCGGTCATTCCTTTCAAGCCTAGGGAAGATCGAGCTTTCAGCCACGGTCACGGCGTATTCTTGTGGTGCAGAAAGGTAGAAGAGTGTGCGAAGCAAATAGACTACCTTTTCATTACCTATATCACAAAGTCAGGTAGCTCGTTTCACTTTCTGACTTAAGGAATTGTAAAGCTAGCTTCACAACCGGTTGTCGAAATGCTATATCGGCTATCGAGCTCGCACTGCGAGCGTGTGAGCGACGAAGCCTCTATATTTAAAGCTAATTTGAAGGCAAAAAAGGATTTAAGATCAATCATCCCCTTTGCAATATGGGCTATTAAGTTACCTAGCTTGGAATAAGATGAAGAAGCCCAAAAAATGTTTGAGGAAGAAGTTACAAACTTCGCTAGCAAGTATAAAGTTCGACTCTGGGTGGGCTAACCAAGCACTCGCCAATCCCACCTATATTTTAGGTTTTTATTTTTTCGTCGACCCGGAGATGTTTAACTATGCACCTAATACTGGGCCTTTACCTCGCGTGGCAAACACAGTAGATTTCCTGCTTTAGTTTTGAAGCGCGAGTTCTTTTAAACCGAGCCTGATGAGGCCCGCCGTTGCTTTTTATAATATTATAAGAGGAGTTAAAACTAGTATTGATTTGGAATGTATCGGATGATCTAGAAAATAATCAACACTGCTATTGTGAATAGGACTTCGAAAATCGTCATGTACCAAAATTGGCGAGAGAGATAAAGAAATAAGGAACAAGAAGATTGCATGCTTCTTTTCTAGACAGATCTTGCGAATATCGCGTCACTAATGGTTACCAGGCAGTGAATACCGAATGTTGTACAAGTGTGATTGTTTACTTACTCCAAAAACTCTCCTAAAACGACACAATGCTGCATGCTCTTGCTCTAGTAAATTCTCTTTACATTGCCATTGTTACAAATTAAAATATGATAAGAGGAATTTCCATAGCGAAGCCAGGACACGGTGTCGGCGTTCCACCGCCATATCAAATCATGCCTTCAAGTGATAGGGCCACGTACGAATGTAAATGGTCCCAGCGAATAAACTGCTATTGGAAATGTTCCAGGAAATATAACGAAAAACACTATTTACATCAGTTTTTTAATGCGGAGTTTTTATAGTTTAGTCTACACCACTTGACAAAGAACCTTTTGTATCTAATCTGTTAATTGATAAAAATCTCTGCTGATGATAGTAAATTAGCTGAAACTATGCATGTCCTAGAACTATGAATGTTTTAGGCGGGTTTTGTCAATACATTACCTAAAGCCTGTTACATTTTGTCTGGTATCAAATAATGAACTTTCCCTGGGGCCCTTAATAATATACACGAGGACTCCTGTAGGTATACTTAGCAGTCTGTCCATAAACTTACTTTCTTTCTTACTGTTAGTGAAGAATTTCAGAGCAGCTAAAAGTTTAATTTAACTCATATGAGCCTGTGATTACACTAGTGTTGCAATGAAAGGTGCTTCGAGAAGTTGATATAAATTGTTGTAATTATCATTTTATTTGCAGCCAGGAGACAATTGCATGGTTCTGCCATCGGTAACAGCCGATGAGATGACCGAGAAGTTCCCAGAAGCTACGGTTGTGAACCTGCCTTCTGGAATACCTTATTTGAGGGAGACGCCTTGCCCGGAGGAGTAATTTCATACCAAATAAAAGGAAGCAGATACTGATTCCAATTTTTTTATATTATTATTCCAAATTGATTAAAATTCCATGTGAATTTAATTATATTTAATATTCTCTATATTCAAGTATGTGAAAAATATCCAATAAAAGTAAAATCATAGTCTTGGCTTTTATTTCGCTACCATGAATTAGAACAAGTTCAAATAAGAGAAACTCAATAATATACAAGTTGAAAATATCTACTACATGTCTTCACGCCAAGTCCCTTACGGGGTAGGCAGAGAGCATGGAGTGCCAGAAGTTAAAAATTAACAAGTGTTTTCTGGTTTAGTACAATGTGCCTTATTAATCCCTCTCAAGTAGATTCATGATAGTAGTAAAGCGTTGCTAGATTTTATTATATATAAATGTAACAATGTGTATAGATACAGGCAAGCACAGAAACGTTTTATTATCAGGATGTATGGTATTTAGTGGGAGGCATTCAACCCCGTGTATAGAGAAAATTTGATAATGTTTGTATGTAAATATACATACATTGAAGAGGAGAGGTTTGCTATTGGAGAGCCTTATGTCCAGCAGTGGACTATGACGGGCGCATGATGATGATATATTTTTGAGGAGCAACTGAATAAACTTGAGCACCTTCAAAATGTATGTATTAGTTTTACATTTGGCTTAAGACAATATGACCATGTTTATGAACACCACATTAAGCTGACGTGGCTCTCAAGTCGTCTTCATCCGAATACTTTCTTTCTGCTCTCTAGCTGTTTTGTTCGATGACACATTTAACACCAGGATACTTAAAACATTGTTTCAATTTCCTAGACTAGTCCCACGATCGTTTTCTGCGGTCTGCGGATAATCTTACTATGTGTATATCAGCTCATTCCACTTCGTACTACGATAAGTATTTTCAGCATTGGCTGCGCGACTGTCAAATGCTTTGCCACCGAGTAGTCAATGTGCGACGACCATTAATTCGTTCAAAGGATTGGTTAAAGATTGTATTATTAAACTTTAAGTATATATTTGTTTGCGCTATTTATTTACTTTTATTATTACTGTTATTGACTGCCATGTTGGTCGAGTGGTAGCAAGCGCTAATGCTGGTCGAGAGGTCCCGGATTCGAATCCTAGGCTGAATCCTGTTGGATTTTTTGAACTTAGATTTTCTTATAGAAATTTCTAGTAGTGGCTCGTAGTCTGGATCTGTGCCCGGCGTATGACGATAGATTTATTACTTACCATCAATTTGGGATGTAAACGTAACTAGTGATAAGTGGGAGTATACTCCACTCCTTTGCCCCTTCGGGGTTTACATGTAACATGCAACATGCATATAAAAACAAACCAGTAACATGCATATAAAAACATACGAGTAATATACATTTTTAAAAGTTTTTCATTTCTACCTTATCAGGCGCGTTAACTTTTTAAGAACTTCAAGGCAACCCAAAGTAGGACAAATTTAAATTTGGAACATAATAATTTTAGAACCCTTTGCACATTAACAAAATTGTATTTCTGTCACTTAATTGGAACGTAAGGTCGACTAGAACAGCTTAGAATTCTAGAAACATAGTGGAGAGTAAAATGACTTGTACTTAAATGTAATTCAATATATGCAACGCCATTAATATATATTTGCTTTTGATGGTTAAATTGGTCAGGTAACTACCGAGGTATGTATCTCGTGTGTAGAAATCAGAGTAACACGTACCTGCCGCTAATGCATTCGCTCCCTCGCCTGAGACGCATAGCAAACGCGAACGACTATGCAAGTTAGTCTAAGCTTTTAGAATCGGAATTTGTATTTGCTTTTTAGGATTTCGTAAGTTTCCTGTGAAATTAATGAAACTGGAATATTTGTTGGCGATTACGGCTATGGGCTAGCCGCTGAAACCCACGAGCGCGGTTATTTATGCGTTATTGGGGTCTAATATTAACCTAAACTTCTTCAGCTACTTCGATATGGAATCACAATTTGCTTATCCGTTATCCGCCAGTAAATACGATAACATACCATATTTGAACAACAGATTTGATAATCTTTATACAAAAATCAACGTCTTTTGTATATATGTATTCATATCTAGAATCGTCTGCTTATATATGTATATAAATATTTTAAATCTGTTACAATAACTACCAATATTAGCTCTTGCGACTCTGAGGTGTTAGTGTATCGCAAACGATGCCTCAAGCTAAGCGACTATGATTGCAAATGAACTTCCATGCTTATTACACTGTCGTTTGATAATATTTCGTTAAAATTTGACGCAATCCTTTAGGGCGTATTAGAGTCGGTTTCGACAGGTTACCCACTCGTTTACTACTTACTAAAAAGTCATTAAAGTACTAAATTGGCCTGGGGCAACAACAGGTATTTGAATCCGGTCGTAACAAATCGAACTGACAAACCCTTGCAGAGCAGTGAGACGTAATAAGGGTTGCAACGTATACCCGTTAGTACTTCCTGTGTAATAAATACATTATGAACATTCTATAATACAAGCGCGATAGATTTTCATGCTTGCACAACCGTCCATAATGCACCGCTACAAATAAATTGTAAGTGCACTACCATGTTACGACATACTCGTACCTAATGACATAATTTGCTCTGTGCAAGTTAATATTAAGCACGGTACGATAAATACATAGCGTGCAGTATATCTAAACATTGATAAAAAAATATTTACTTGCAATGAAATAACTAATCATTTCATTATAAATTATTTAATTTATATATTTTTGACGGGAAGTGATTTAGGTCACATCCCGTCAAAAAATATATAAAATAATAAATCCGTAACCCGCCATTTTATGACGTTGATAAGTGTCATTGAAAATAAATTCTTTCTTATTGGAACATGATATATGTATATTACAATAGGCATACAAGTGGGAAGAGGTTGGTAAGATCCTTTCTAACATTTTTTTATTAACTTTACCTGTGTCTAACAAAGTATCTAGAATCAAATAACTAAAATTTAACCATACTTACAAATGTCGCATCGATATTAAATTTGCAAGTGCGAGAAATTGGGATGATAAAACAATAATTTAAAACCATTGGTCACGAAATCAGGAGGAAATCAAGCCCGTATGGTCAGTTTTCACGAGCTCAATAGGTACCGTTGCATAATTACCGGATATGAGTTTACCTGCAATAGATAAAAAGTTTCGTTCTCTTTTAATTAGCAATGTATAAAGCCTGTAACCTCTCTTTTAACTATAATACAACTATTATATTTATTATCTGTAATTTTTTAATCACGATAAATTTCTTTGTTTTTTCCCCAAAAAGATAGATAGCTTACCTAATGACCGAGGTATTTGTAGATTAGACTCAGTGAAAATTAGTATTTAGTAGAATTAGGAGATATTATAATGTATCATAGAAATAGCGAAAACTTTAATCAAAGTAAGATATGTGCACAGTTCTGCTCCCATTACGTGGTGACCTGCGGTCGTCGATTATTTAGTAGGTAGGCTTAAGAATGTTAAAGACCAGCTTCCACCATTCTTTGATGGCATGCCAAAAGAATCCAAGTTGCTTTCGTAACCTTACCATATTATATGATATACACATTTAAATCAGTAGGAATTCTCTTTGTGCAAAAATTTCAGAGCAGATTCGTAGTTATTGTACCTATGTTAAGACTTTTATATAAGACTTCTTTTTATCTGCCAGCGGGAATCCATGAGAAGCATGATATAACACCTATGATGTAAGTAAAACAATGAATCAAAATGTTACGTCATCCCGCGTTATAACCATGATCAACCCTTTTATCGTTCCATTGTTGGACACGGTTCTACTTTCAGAATAGGAAGGTTAAATCCAAAATCTACCACGTTGCTAAGGGCGGGTAGGTAGACGTGATAATGACTAGAATTAAGTTGGTCTGTCCGTACCCACAATAATACAAGTAATACTGGTTTGCCATTTCGGAATACCTACGAAGCAGTTTTTACAGAGCTCCCCAAGGGAATGCCACTCCGAGCGAAAGATAGCTTTGTTAAAATCAGAGGCACAAATATAAAATACGGATTAAATTCTTGTAAAGTTTCTATATTTATGTCTGTTGTAAATCTCATACTGAACATAATATTAAGTACTAACGTTACGTTACTACGTTTTGCGATGCGGATGTCGATACATATTTATCTAATTTTTTGCTGTTCTTACGATAATATTGATTTTAAATACATAATTTCACTTTCACATAGATAAACACGAAGTCAGCAGTGTAACAATATAATTTAAAAAAGATTATTCTTGTTAGATTAGTGCGGTGTACACAATTACGTAATGTAAAATTAAAAGTTGTAACTATTATAACCTAAAACGTAACATCACACCTGTAATCCCCGAAGGGATAGGCAGAGGAGTGCAGTACACTCGCACGTTTCACCAGTTAAGTTTATGTCCCATGAAATAGGCGGTGAGCCTAATGCCGTACACCGGACACTGATCCAGACTCCGAGTCCCTACTAGAAGTTCTAAATTAGAAAATTCTCATAGTACCCGCACGGGATTTGAACCAGGACCTCCCGTTCGGCAGTCGCGCTTGCAACCACTCGACCAACTAGGCATTCAACTATTATACCATTTTTAAAAATAACTATATTTAAAACAAAATTTGTGTTTTATATTTAAATTGATTACTACTGATAATTAATTTGTTATTAATAGTCTCAACATAATACAGTAATTGGGTAACTATTATAAATTTAGAATTTTAACCTTCAATTTCGTTCAAACCTTCAATTATAAGTTTAATTTGCCAGTATTAAGGATAGTAGGCAGTGATTTTAATTACAGTCGGCTCAATTTGGGTATCAAACGAAATGGCTTAACTAGTAGAATACAGATCATCATTATCATCATCATCATCATCAGGCCGTCATTGTCCACTGCTGGACATAGACTTCTCCAATAGGACGTCACTGAGCTCGATGTTCAGTTCTTCGCATCCAACAGCTGTCGGCCATTTTGCGTATATTCAAATACAAATCTCTATCACAAAATTCTAAATGTAAGATGGCCGCTTCCACACAAATCGGGATTACATTTCTTTTTCAAATTAATCAATATGAGGCTCCAATGAAAGGTTTTGACTAGATGAATAAAGCACAACATAAAATATTTCGAATAAGTCGAAGATGTCCGAAACAAAATGGCGGTACATAAAGTTTAGACAGTCAATTGATTAAAAATGAAGGTAGTATTTAATTAAAACAAAGGACTTCGTCAACGTAGAATGGATATTCAAGTATAAATCCTCCACCCAAGTTAAGATTTCGTATCGTGTCGCGGGCAGGACTATCTGAGGCCAAAAAAAAGCAAAAAAGTTGAAAATATTTTTTGAAAAACATATAATAAAAAAAATATTAATAAAACTGTTTTATTGATATTAAGCAGTTTGATTATAAAAAAAAACATGATAACGATCCTGATAATGTACTAAATAGATGATGTACCGAGATATCGTGTTAGTCTGAGCCATGTATATACTAGGTTGATTAGGCGAGTGGTGTGATCACTGGTACTTGGTATCCACTTGTGATTTTTTAGCTGCTGATACTTGATTTGCATAATTGTTATGTTTCTTTACAATAAAATCATTGAAGTTAAAAAATAGGATCCTTATTATAAAATAAATAAAGAAAATAATATTTGGAAATAAAGAAAATAATATTTTCCATTTTACGTGAATTGAAATTTATTTCTTAAGCTTATTCTTATTAATTCGAAGACCATGTTCTAGTCCAATACATGATATTAATATTATTTATTTATGTAGTATATCGTACCCATCGTAAGCGGTTGTGTTGTTGCGGATTTATTTATAAAACGATTTAGGCAAACGACATTGCCAAAGTAAGTTAATAAGTACATATATCAATTATTTGCTATGCACACTGTACTAAAACTCATCTTCCTACGAAAAATGTTACCAACATTTGCTGTAAGCAGTTACCTAAATTCTTACTTAATATGACAAAATTATAAAAATTAATGCACATATATACCTACGTAACGTTCACAATTAGGCGAAAAAAACTCGAAACATTTTACTATTTAATTTATGCATATACAAATTCGCTCAGCGGCCTCGTTGACGTGATTAGGTAGGTAAACAGTTCTCTTTTAGCAGTTTTTAGGGTTTCATATAGATATGTCGACCTGCCCGTAGAATAAAGTTCCACAAGAACATGTGACCAACACACTTTTTCTTTATTTTTAGACTATTTAGATCTATATTTTATGGTAGTAAAACAAAAATTTAAATAAACAAAAAAAAATATTTTAAACTTTTGTTTCCCTACCATAAAATATAGGTCTAAACAGTCTGAAAAATATAGAAAAACTGTGATGGTCTCATGTTCTTATGGAATTTTATTTTACGGGCAGGTCGATATACGTACTGGTATACCTATATGAGGAATATGTATATTGAAGTTGGGCGCTACCTATTCGCTTAAGAAGCATGCAAAAACAGTAAAGACTAAAGGCTAATGCTACCTGCTCTCAACCCTGTCGATCCTTCTTATTAAAGATTCAACGTTTAATGCGTACATATACCTATGTTTTTCTCGGGCCTGGTTTTTGAAATCAAAATATTGTCATGAGAAATAAAATTGGCTGCAGAAGTAACAAATATTATGAAAGGACCGAGCGGCTGACACAAGGATTGCAGCGACACCCCGACTAGCAAGAGCAAACGGTAGGTGGCCCGTGGGCTGTAGTGAAAGCCCTCGCTTTCATCGGAGTGGGGCAGCCACGCACCACTACCACGAGCCACAACAAAAGTGAACGTCGTTGAGAGAGCATAGCACGCCGTGAGTCGGTCACTCGGCAGCGTGACAGTACGTTCGTCTCGCGCGTTCCGTGCGCACCGTGCTCCTGTGATGTCCAGGTGGTGGATGGTGGTGTTCCTGGCGGCGGGCGCAGCGGCGGCGGGTACCCGCTTACCGCGCACTTCGCCGTCCGCGCCTCCTGCGCCTGCGTCCCCGCCCTCGCCCGCACCGCGTCTCCCTCAGAGGAATTTCACCCTCTCATCGCGATCATCTGTACGAAACAGGTTAGTGTTACTTACGCTTATCACTTATTGTCGATTATTCGATTTACATACTATACTAACATTATACAGCCATTATAATAATTATACTCATTATATCCCATGATAATCAGTTATTAAAATGCTTTTTTGTGGTGTTTCTAAATAATAAACAAATTCAAATTGAAACAATTTTTCTTCAAACTGCAATGTACCCATCATTTATTTTAGGCATTATAGTAACTCTGCGTTAATTGTGCTAACGTTACAAAACGTCACGAAATAAAATGTCATTCTGTTTACATTGAAGCCTATGACGAAAGTGTTCTGCGCCTACTTGTTATCTATAATTATGGCACACACTTACCCACATTCACTCGACACGTTATTTTATTAGTAAGTTGCTATACGAGCATGCGATTACTCTCACAAAATGTTATTCAATCATTGATTGCTATTCAATATAATGAAACTCCCCTGTGACCAATATATTGTTGCAGCCCGTGACATACTGTGGGTCACTAGTCAGTGTCCGTATAGTTACTAGAGAGACTGGAGAGACGGCGACTAGCCTGCTAGATGAACTAAATATAAAAGACCCTAAACGATTGTCCTTACTCCGCTAATATACGTGTTCGCACTACGGTGATAATTCGTTAGTGCGTCTGAGCGGATTGATAACAAGACGTTAGATATACGAGTATGTCAGCGTAATACAAAATTATTTTACGAGGTGGAATCGTCATAGGCTTCGCTGAGGATTCGCTGCAGTTAAATCGCCTTCACACCGATATTCATTTATTGGATATTTGATATTTATAGTAAATCGATGACAATCAGTTTATGATTTTACTGTGTAAAATATTTACAAGATGTAGATATGAATTAGACTTTATACTTTTCAACATAACTTTACAATTTGGTTTTATATATAAATAATATATATATTAGGGATAAGTATATTTCTGTGTCTATCGGTATGACCTATCTGGGCTCTACTGTATGTCCTGGCCTCTTACGAACACTAGCGTAAGCGGTGCCAGAGACCGTGCTCCCCAAGCCGCTTGCCCAGTGTCGGGATTATGAGTTAATGTCCCTTACTTGGGATCTATGTCCAGCGATGGACTTAGATAGGCTGTCAATAACGATACTTCTATATAATCTTATACCTACGAGTACAATTATAAATTAGACTTCAACGAACGCTGTGCGCGCCTATATTTTCCGTGCAATGAAATAAAATTCAACAAGTTGTAGAACAATATCCGCGCAAGCTGTCTCGTAAAACAAAAATATTATCCAATAAGTAACTTTCATTTTAAGTTACGAACACAACTCGTTCTGTGGGCCATAGAGCTGTTAAGCTTTTGTGAACAAACCTGTCAAGTACAACAACTGTACTACATTTCGGCTAAAGCGGACCTCGCTTAAAGCTTACGGTCTATTTTTTACATATAAGTTATCCCCAGCCGGATAGCGATATAGTTACAGTTGTATTATTTAACTACAGTCGTTGCTATACAGTACCTGCCCACGACAAATGCAAAATAACTAGAGTCAACGAACTATTTCTCTTCCTTGCTCACAATTATGGAACCGATCAGTACAAACGTTTCCGTTGGCACAAAATACACCATTATTTATTTATAACGGCATGAAAAATATTGAAACGTGACCGAGAGATAACTTTACTGAACGCTAACTATTATTATTAAGGGTACCGTTATTATTAACAGATTATGTGGGTAATTCAATAAAAATGTCAAGGATAACTTCATTGTGATATAACATTTAATTTTGCAATAAATATTATCGCTAATGTTGATTTTACTGGTACAATTAAAATATTTGTACAATACAATATCTTCATTTCATTATTATATTTATACTGAAATAAATTTTGCGCGGTATTAATAGCACTAGGATATTATAAACTACAGCCGCTCGAATGAAAACTAGCGCATAGCAAAAATGCGCCAAATTGGGGATAGATATGTTATACGAATATGATACGGTAGATTTATATATACTTGATATTAGACGCCAATGTTTATAAGTTTCAGTGGCCATACAAGTCATAAAATAGTCGCTACTTCTTTAATGTAAGAGAAACAATAAGACGGAACTATTGTCCTTACTGTTTGAGACGATAATGTGTACCGTCGGACATGCGTAATAAAATTTTAATTTGTATTATTTTTATTTCCAACTACGCACGTTCGATTAAACATTGTCACGCCAGGTCCTATGCAGGGTAGACATAGAGCACCTTGTGCCAAATATCTCTACATCCTAACATGTTTGACGACTCTTATTTTTGCTTAAGGATTTGTACGTAACGTAAAATGCACTATTATTGGTAGGCCGTCTTCATTAGTAATGTAAATTGTAGTCGTTAATGAACCAAACGTACTGGTGATATTGAGGTAATGACATGCGGAGCTCAATATTGAAGTGATTAAGACGTCTTTATGACAAAAATCTTATTAAACAAGCCTTTATCAATTAACCCGGGTTACTCGAAGTCTATAGGCGACAACGAACGAGTGGTATAAATTGACCAACGGTTAAAAATATCAATACTGTCATTGAATGTGCACAAAACTTAATCCAACATTAGATGATAGGAACAAAACATTTCTACCCAATAATTCGTTAAAACACACAACAAGACACATTCATGCATAAAACATTTAATGTAAGAGGTTCCACTATTTTCGGAGACGTCATTTGATTAGTATCGTCCCACACGACTATTCAGTGTTTCCTTGATTTGTACATGTTCAGCTTAAAGCATCCGAATGGTCCAATTAACTAACTTATACGTTCTAACAAACAGTTAGCTAATACATGTACATATTCATGACAATGCAATACATTTAAGTGTATACGCGTCCCAAGTGAGAGGGAGAAGTGCCCTACTGTACAGTATGAACTATTCTAATATTTAGTAAGCTTTTCAAATTATTTTTAATGTTCGCCAATATTAGATTATGATCATATCGGCATGCCAGGTCCCTCACAAGGTAGGCAGAAAGAACTATACGGCAAATACCTCTGTCCTTACAAACATGACGTGCTTCTTTTACATTTATCATTATTTTCATACACCTGCCGTTTTCGGAGAGTTCTGATTCCCCCACCAGTCAATATTCAGACTTGACCTATTCGGTCAAGATGCGTCAAGGTGACTCTTGGTCTCCCTTCGCACCTTATCAATCACCATTCGTATTGTACATCTCTTTTGTCATTCGTACATTTGCTACCCGCTAGATGTGTGAATTACTATTGATGCTATATCTAGAGGATTAGATAAAACTTTAAAATGTCGATTTAACGTTAAGGTTATATAGAAACTATTATTATTTGTCAACGAATTCAATTATACGTAAAGGTCATACGTCAGCACCGCTGAACAAATTTCTTTTGGGATAAAAAATCTACGCACACCACTAAGGAATTATTTTTATTTCATTTTGTTGCTAATGTTATACTGGTTCAGACAAACAGACAGCTTATCATTATTTGTTTAATAATTAAAGACATGGTTAGGAAACCAGTACTCCTTAAGAATTGTCTACAATATTTCGTGTGGTATATGAAGTCTGTCAAACCACATTTGACCGGTGTGGCAAATACGACATTGCCTTTTAATCCCGAGAGAAGGCCCGCAACTAACAATGGAATAATAAAGGATTCGGTGCAGATTATGCCGTTTTATTTAAACTGTACAGAGTCTATTAAAAACATTGCTATTCTTAAATTATATATTAATTCTCTATTTCCCCTACTTATACCTTCGGGAAAATACAGGCGTGATATTTGATTTACGTAGTGGTAGTCCCAATGTAACTGACCAAATTTAAAGTTAAATTCTATTCTTCCTTTCTCGAGATGAATTTGCACAGACCAAATTGCGCGTGCACAGATCGAACACGAGAAGAACATAAATATAACTTTTCGTGTGTCCGCACAATGCAAATGTAATTAATTAGAGTGACGTGCTGTGAAATCAAGAACAGCGGCTGCCCGAGGCGGCGTGTCGTGCGTTTCTTACCGCTTTCCATTCGCTACCAGCCACTAGAGAACACTATTATGCTCACACACCACACTGAGATCGTATCCCTTACGTTTACGAAACTCATAAACAATATAAATCTTATTTATTTCGATGAAAAAATAATATTCAACGTCTAATGAACACTTTTAAAAAACATGTCTAAATTATAGAGAGCTTAACATAAATAGATTCATTATATTTGTTAGTAATTTGGTTATACGTTCGGCAAAGATAAAGCGGTTTCAAAAGATCGGTATGAAACATGCTACTTATTCGCCAACACCACATATACTCTACTATCCTGTTTTAAATTATCTACTTTTGACTTCAAAATAAGTGATACAAAAACTTTGTAATCATAAAAGGTACATAAAAAAATCATGGCCACATTCACTTCCTCGAGCACACGGTCGATTATACACGACTGATATTAGTACGACATGTTGTCATGATACAAAATTTGACCACTTCGGGCAGGCAGTACCTACATACCGCGTATGGCGTTTTCGCCTATTTAAAATATTCTATGAAAATTTTATATATGTAAAGCCGTTCCTTCGATATGATATAGAGCATGCAATAAAATATTCTTTAACAGTGTTCTGTCTCAATACATTTCAACTGACGGATATAATCAATATTACTATCGCTATTACCCTCAATTTGCATAATAATTACCTGCCGTAAATTTGTAGTCTGAAATACTCTCGGCTTAGTATTTAGACCAGGTTTAGGCGCGGTGATGAAACCTGCAGCTCGAGAGCCGACGCCGTACTGAGGTGCTTTTATTTACTTTCAAATCATTGTAATGAGCGGGTACAACATAATGTAATAATAATTGCACACCAATTCCATTCCCGACATTGTATATCGGACATGAATGTACATATATCAAATGCTCGAACATAACACGCAAGCGTCATAACATTGTAAGGCTGTTCGATCAAGTAGGTATTTATATTTTTGTTATTGGTGTTTTTCTCAAGAACCGTGCAGGTACGAACAGGTGGACGTCGAACGTGCAGGCTACGGCTAAAACGAGATCAAGGTCAAGTGTTGTTACAGTTGCTGTTCTAGCTAATGCTAATTACGGGCGCTAATAACTGCCAGTACGCTCAATGGTGCACCGTGTGTCTGCGAGCCGCCGCCGCGCCGGCATGCTGCGCTCGGACGCGGCCTAAGATGGAGCATTGAGTCGTCTGCTAATTAACGATGCGGCCATATTCATCTGTTGCAAAAAATGCGTGCCATGAGCGCATCTTGTGTTTCGAAGGGACATCCGAGCGGCCAAGGACGCTAAGCTCGGGCGAGCGTGTGGCACACGCGTGAACTTTACAGCTCTGATGTATACGTACCTATAAAGATTATAAGATCAATTTATTTAAGAGTAGGCGGCCTTTTCATATAAAGGCGTCCCCCTCGCACTAGCAGAGCTACGAGCTTGCAAGTACTGGCGGTGCACTGTTCCGCCTAAATGTCAATGTCGACTGACGCTGGTACAGGAAGAGAATCTGGGCGTACAGTGGTAATACGACGCCCGCTTCTCTCGCTAGAGTTGTGTGTGTAACAAGGACGCTGGCCGCGACAAGGATGTAAGCATATAGGTGTCTACACGCTGGTGTGACCGTACATAATTTATTTAGCTCAATAAAGCTCTAGCAAGTAACCTTTATTATCTGACTACACAAAATTCGAAATGACAAAAATATACAAATAAAAACGTATTTCTATTTCGATTATAGTGATTAGCGAATTTAATATTTCCTTTCTGAAAATTGATCTTATTGAAAGAATATACGAATTAAAATTCTTATTTTACAGAACGGATGTTCAACATGTGAATACAGCATAACATGTATACATTTGTATATAATGTATTGCAGAATTGTAGCCGTATACAAAGTGAAGACATTTTGAACTTTATCGTAGAGTGACGGTGAGCGCTGTGGACTCGACGATTTAAATCCTTATCGAGGACCTGCGGTGCTTAAGCTATTGCAATTTAAATTACAAGGGCAACCAAGCTCATCGTACATTCTTACAGTTTATAGAAAGACGGATACTGATGCTCATAAATATGCAACAATTAATAAAATCAGACCCGATTTATTCAAACATCAAGAGCGACGGTTGTCGATGTCGACTTATTATCTGTTCTTGTCCATGCATTTGCATTAAGCTCTTTGTTAAGTACAACAATAAATCAATAATAACTTTACATAGATATCTGAGCTGGAACCGGTCGAGTTTACAATTAGTGACATGACAATAATAACTATGAAACCACACTGATTCATGTGACACAAAAAATCGGTAGATACATATTAAAATAAAGGTGAGAAAAAAAATCTCGTTCGCACCTAATACAAGGGCGCCCACATGATTATTAGACCGTACTCGTAGTCTGTCTTACTATAGTAAATATACTGAATAGCATAAGATCACACCTGTATATCCTTTAAGGGGCAGACAGAGAGGTGTAATACTCTCATGTTTCATTGGTTATGTTATACGTCTTATGGATAAGCGGGTAAGTCTATTACCACAAATGGTTCATCAACACAGACTCCGAGCTACATTTGAGAAATTTAAGATAGTAACACCTAGAAATACTTTACTCGATTCAGGTATCGAACCAAGGAGCTCTTGCTCATCAGTTGTTTTTGCCATCACGACACCAATGAGATAGCCAATGTTTAATATGCCATCGATTGTCTAACGGCTTCAGCTTACGTCACATAACAACAATACTTCGATATGAAGACGCAGTATACGATAAGACAGTATGTAAAACAAACAGTTGACTAATATATAGAGAAAGCGATCGGCCGCGTATGACACGAAATAGTTATAATACAAAATGCTGGACACACCCGAGTCAACGGTACTAGATTGGTTGGTTACGTAATTTTCATGTTAGTAACGATTTTAATTCAATTGTGAACAAAACCTACCGTAGACTATGATTCAATGCATCTATGATACAATTATAAAATATTGGCCACTTCTCCGATCTTGCAAATGTCTATAGGCGACGGTAACCATTTACCATCATGTAGTCCGTTTGGATATTTGTCAGGCAAAACATAAAAAAGCAATGTACTTACATCACCGGCCAAAACCAGCTGTATGCCCGTTTTCATATTTCCCAGTCTTATAACTGACGTTGAGTCATGCATAGCTCATCAGCACTGTTGGACCCTCTTGGATGAAGCCTATAGCTGGATAAGTATTGAAACTACGAACGTAGTTAAATTGGATAGCACGCCCGCTTTGTTCGTCTTATAATAGTTTTACAATAAACGGTGCCAAGCATTAGATAAACATCATCTTTCGAACAACCGTCTCTGTGTCAGCTTTTGGAAGTTTACGGTTTATGGTTTTGAAAACTCCCTTTATCGCGGTAAAATTCCTTAGGATTGTTGAACGCAATTGAACCTGCCCGTCGGCAGTTTCATCACATTCTGGCGGCTAACGAGTAGTTCTTAAGGGACCGTACTGCCTCCAGTGAGATGATACATAAATTACGTGGTTCACAGTTTCGCCATGGCTTATGAAAAGCTTAGTTTGAATAAATTTCGTTATAATCAGTATCTACTCGTCGCCTGTTTTTTTCCTTGTGAAAATCTTAGTACCTACAAGAGGCCTTATTCATAATATAACTTTATGGAAAAATAGAAAAAAAGTAATAAAGCAATAAAGTTAAAAGCAATAACGAATTCTAACAAAATTAGTAACTCGCTACTAACAATAATAATGTACCTAACTGAAATTAATAATTTTGCATTGTAATTAAAGTACAATATTACGTACACAAATTTTTTGACACATCTACAAATTATTATTATCACGCGTCTATATGTTATTTGACATGACTCATACAAGTAAAACTAATGAACAAGACCTGGAACGAGATTAATGTACCTACTATTAATAACGGCATCGTACATGAAAATCTATGCTAAATCACGAGAGCCAATTGACTGGCATAGCCCGGTATCTAATCTCGATCGATCGGAAATCTATCGGATAAAATGTGTTGCGCAACGTGTCTTAAACTAAAGCAGGTAGTGTTTACTTAACGTTCGCTGTGGGAGCCGTACGACGCTGGGCTCCATTTGAATTGTCACTAGACGTTATACTTCATGAGCGCCGTTCGCCAGTGCGGTGTTTTGTAAGGGCCAGTGCACATTCCACACTTTTGAGCTGTTTACGTACACCAAACGATTTCTTGTTACGCACAAATTCTAGGTGACGCACCTATTAGGTATATAAGAATTTATTAAAGAGCGCAAATACCAGAATTAATCATACAATAAATTATACAAGTAATATAAACATTATATTTTTAACAGTTTTAACATAAATTTTATTGTGTGGACGTGGATTGTTTCATTCGCAAAGTGCAACTATGTAGCCGATCGGTAAAGTGTGTTTCGTGTGCGCCGGGCGTACTTTACGCAATTTAACCCAATTGTAGAGCGGAAGCCTGTTTATGGTAATATACCTCCGTCTGCTCTTTCTATTGAAACGTAACCTGCTAGTGGCCGGTGGATGCTGGAGGTGGTCGCTATTAGAACGACCGTTTGCGACATAAATGGAACAGCGCGGTACCGATTGCAGGCATTAGTATAAATACATAGCTGTCGACCAGCGCTGCCTATGCGGAGGTTGGGTTTGCCACATGCGAGGCTAGATTTTATTAAGATATAACATTCCCATATTACGAAGCCGATAATTATCGTTCAAGTGAATAAAAGCTTAGTGTTATATTTAATACAATAATTGCAAAACACAGTTATATAGCGCGTGTACAGGTTACGAAATAAATTAATAAATTGCTGTTCGTTACTAATAAGGCAACGCTCACCGTTTAATTTTAATTTCTCATCACTTTCTCTAATATAGACGGCAGGCTGACGCTCTTCTTGATATTATTAAAAAATATGCACAATTTGAACGCAAAAAAAAGTATTTAATTTACATAACTAAATATTCACTTACATTGTTTGCCCGTTAAAGTTTTACTTTCTTCTGTGACGTTGGCGTGCGCCGGTTGTACTGTTTGTTTTAATATATAGGTAAGTACAGGAGAGCGCGCACGGAGCAGACGTGTGGTTGCTATGCTAATTTGGTCAAATAACGCTATCAAAGACCGTTGTCGTAATACCACTTTACTTTCATTGCAACACAGGGACCGGAGGTTGGACACGTTACACAGCGATTATCGGCATTCGATACACTTTAAATCTACCACATTATTCTCATTTGACATTTATTAACGATAAGTCCGCGTAATTAATTCGAAGTTGGTTCAATAGCTCCAACCGTACGGCGGCTCCGTGTTACGGATGCCTATCTACGTACATTTAACGCGTAAAAATCTTTACTACTTTCACACAAATTTACACATTTTTACCGTTATCGATCGGTGTCGTCTTTCTGTTCAAATAATTAAGTTATATATGTACTTGGTCTATTCACAAAATCTCGTCTCCAAATACTTTTCCATATATGTATGTACACATCATAATTTAATGATAGCTGTAATCAGTAAGTACACTAATATCTACATCTTATGTAGGTATAAATAATGGAGTCATTTCTTGTGTCCTTAGTCCGTACACAGAAATAGCGAGCAATTCTACTAAGCTGTTAATCGGACTTGTGTTATTGTTACGTTATTTATCACCCACTCGCACTTTTGATAATTACGCAAGAATGTTTACATAACAAGCATTTGTACCTTTTGGTACCTACATATTCGTTCCTGTACCCGTACTAAATAAAGACATATTTGTTTACAAGAACCGCTATAATGACAATGTTATAACTTTACATTTTAATCCCGATTTGTTACGTTTTATGTATTAATAGAAGTTTAAATTATCCAGTACCATGTCAGTGTCCAGCATTGGACATCTATTGATAATTATATCACAGAAAAACTATCCGTCCCATAGGAAATAAGCTTAAAACTTTAGATATGATAAAGGTTAGTGACAAGTAAGTAAAATACGGAGTCTATGTAATCACTTACCTTGTACTTATTAGATTGTAACATACTGACGGGTGTAATCAAATAAAAAATGTTATTAAGTTAAAGTAACAAGAGTGCTTAGAAACAGCGCAGATGGACAGCGAACAGTGAAAATATCATTATAATACAAGCATCGGTTTTACAGTTCCATTAAATTTTGTCCTTAAACAGGACTACGAATATGAGATACACAGCAGTAAACTCGCTCCAGACATATGCATAATGTGGACACGAATATCGCTTGTTCTGTTTTATAGTACATACCTTCTTAGATGTTAGAGGCAAGGCAGAGAAAACTCTGGTGCCACCACAAAACAACAACCACGTGGTTGTCACATGATCGTTGGTGAAACACCTCACTATGCGTCGCCATTTCTCTTGTCTTACGGCCTTGTTGGTAAATAATGAAGTGGGCCGTAAGGTTCAGCATAAAATATACGCTAAATATTAGTCTACATAGTCAGTTACAAAGGTAGTTCACACGTGACTTTTAGACATTTTACTGCAAAATAAATTATATCAATGTTAAAAATATTTTGAACCGGAAATTGCGCGTGTTGCGATTAGAATGTTTTGGCAAGCAAAGCTTTTAAAATAAAATGTTTTTATGGTTGAAAAAAGGAACAACCGATGTTTATTCGACCTGTAGCGGGGGAACGCTACTGTTTTTTTCCAAAATAAATATAACGAAGCGTATATTATCAAAAAGTATGGCCTCTGTCGCGTATAATGGTCCTATTTTATTATCCTAATTCCAAGAATCGGTCTGCGATCGCGATTCTCAAAATATTTCTTTTTGAGGTTCTAAATTGTGGCCAAAATGCCAAGATAAAGCTTCTTAAAAACATCCCATCTTTGATTTGTATGAAGGTCATGTAATTTTATGATTTAATTTATTGACAGTTAATATGGTTATAAATATACCATTCTTATACCATTATTTTAGCGAATTGGACATGGTTCTAGGGTACGATTCAGAGTGAAGTTTACTAAGTTTCATATTAACTTCACTGACTAAATGACGACGAACCTATGTAATGCCTTCTCATGCTTAAAATCGCTTTCGATGAAAGCCAATTACAACACTTACAATAACATTATTTAATTAGGTTAAAAGCTCCTGTAAAGACGTGTTAGAGCTTTCACGTGGCATCATTTTTAAACCGTATCCGTATTGCGCATTATTTTTAGCAAAACATTTGTCGTGTCTATCCTATTACTTTAGCCTGTAAGTAACATTTAATATATATTTATTGTTCAGTCGCCACTAACCATATGACGTTCGTTTAGTGTTGTGTATTAGATAAGTAAAAAAAAATGTGCTGATTAGATTACAAAACGAATGACCTTCAGACATCAGATTAGTTTAAAACTTTTACAATGGACACCGACGAGCGGCGGTCTGGCTGAATACAGGCTGGCCGAGTGAATTAAGTTGACATTGTGACTAACACGTTTGATTGGACCGCGAAAGTTACACGTATCTTCAATTGGACCCGGTACATTTCTAACACGATAAGATGCGTGTTGGGCAACACAGTGAATGGTACTTAATATCAACAGAAGGCTGTTGCTTGGCTTAATGTGGCGCGATATATTTATGAACTCATTAGTCATTGTTGGCCGTTTCGCGCGCGACAACTCCGCCAATTTGTGTTACTGGGCCCCACGCTTCAATAAAATTACGTCACCGCTTCGAAACTAATATAATATATTACTTGACAACTTGTAACACATGCACTATTATATGTTGAAATAGATAACTTGTATGTAATGCAATGATACGTGATCCGTTTCAAGTTGTCTACTTGAGTTTTGTGTTGTTTACGTAGCCCGTACAGTTGTGGTGTTTACTAGCTTCGAAGTAAAAACAGACTTTATTGAAATCTCTCTTAATATGCTACTCGTAATTAAGTAAATATGTAATGGAAATGAAATCACTCATGAGCACTGATACCGAATGGTTTCTATATTTATTAAAACTCGGACTTCACTTGTGTTGATATAAAATTGATAATCCAAATGACAGTACTGAGAAAATGCAGAAAAACTTGTAAAAAAAGAGAAATTTGAGAAAAACTTGTCAATGTTCTTATGAATGAAACACACACTCTTTTTATAAGGCTTTCTTTCTTGCGATTTTACTCAACTATAATATTATATAAATATAACAACGTCAATTCATTTTACCGTATTTCTCGGAAAGGGTAGGCAGTGGGGTGTGGTACATACAATCTGACATTTCATCAATTATACTATACGTACCACCGTGGAATAGATGGTGCATTTATTGCCAAACACAGGGCACAGATGCACGCTCTGAGCCACTTCCAGAAATTTCTACTTGAAAATCTTACTAAGAAAAATACAATAATACCCGCACAGGAATCAAACTCAGTTCTCGATAAGCAGTCATGTTTGCAACCACTCGACAAACGAAGTGGTCATTTTAACAATGTGTTAAATTAATAAATGCCTCGTTGGATGCTCACAATCCGTTTAATTTTCTCTCTTTGCTATGTTTAAGATTAATTATTATAACATAATTTAATCATCTTGTTAATTAGTATGGTTTATTCTATTAATTAATGTTAATATTGTAGCTAAAATACTTAAGGCAATTCGGTCCAAAGTCTGAAAACACAGCGGGTCGCTTGACCCCCATCAAGAACGAAGTTCCATACACTCTGTTTTACAACCACCTTCACTACCACCGTCATCACCACCGCCGTTACCACCTTCATCAGCATCATCATCATCACTATCGTCACCGCTGCCACCACCACCAGCATCCATAGTACTTTGCATGTATTACAAACAATCAGAATTCTAGATGCTTCAAACATGCATATATGTATGTACATGCGATTTTAAAGACACATGTAAAAATATTGACAATAACAATTGTACCTAATTTAACCGTGTAACATCTAATATAATTTTCTTGTAGAGAGATTCCCTGGACTATTATATAGAAACGGGTGTACAAAATTTTTATATATCCCGTAATTACCTATGAGTAATGTTTTATCGATATTTTGCATATGAAATGTACATATGTATTTATATGTGGTGCGTGACTGCGTTATAATTAAAATGTTTCCAAGGTTAAGGTTTCTTTAATATCTGATATTAAACTTCGATACAGTTGTAATAAAAGTATGCAGCTGCGTGCGCACATCCCATTACGTTTTCTTATAAGTAAAATGTTTCATGGCTCACAATTATTGTTTTTTAAAAATAAACTTTTTGTAGGCGATTTGTCTTTGCTTGAAACTCTACAGGCAGTTGACTAACTCTACATTCATTCGTTATCAGTATACGCCCGTCCACTAATGGGCATAGGCCTCTTCAGTGGCACGCCACTGTGCTCGATCTTCAGTTCTTCGCGTCCAACCGCTGCCTGCCACTTTTCGCATATCGTCACTCCACCTAGCTAGACGCCGTCCTACGCTACATTTGGT
>DWJK01000012.1:0-42781 GCA_018248815.1 Croniades pieria auraria
TATAATATTGATTATTTTTGTAGGTTTCCAACAGATGGCGATGTTAGGTAATCTGTTGGTAACACACCTACTTAATTTAGATGTAGATGGCGCTGTGTTTCAAACTCTAACCATGGTTTATTTTACACGTGTTCATTTATTTACGTTTATTTGCGTGTTGTACGTATATACGTTATAGAAGCGTTTGTTAGACCCGTAGGTGGCGCTGCTATTTGTATCTCACAGAACCATTTTAATGACATTTTTGTGTCCTTTCTAGTGGGTTTCTGCAAGGCTTGAATTCACAAATGGACTCGGTAGGTGGCGATGCAGGCGGCGTGTCTCCAAATCTAGTTTGCCGAGCAATTGACATACATAATTTTGAATTTGATGAATTTTGTCTTTTTTTTTCTTTTTTTACACTAACGCGGATTCGTAAGAACTATTTATGAAATCACGATATCAAAAATTTCATTTTTAATTTAAATTGACATATTTACTGTAAACTACTTGTTCGGGAAGAACGACGTTTGCCGAGTTCGCTACTATTTTAATAAATCGATGGAAAAAAGTAAGATATGCATTATTAAGCAAATAGAAGCCAGCTTGAGTTTCTAGTTTTAAAGTAGTTCTGAGAGTGATAAATGTAGAGTAAGCAGGTTAGATATGGATCGAGATATTTGGCACTCAGTCCTCTCTGCCCACCGCGCAAGCCACTTCGCGTAATGACCATAATTACTATTGGTATAAATAACATGGTTAATGACTATGTAATGTTAAAAATATAATAAATCCAAGGCTAAAATACCTATTGTTTGTACCAATCTCTTACAGAAATCTCCTCAATTTGTTAGGTAATACAAAAACATGTATTAGGCTAGTAATACAACTTGAATTCTAAGATAAAGTTATTGTATTTGTGTAGTTATACATAGATAAAGCAATTAATATTTTCGGAAGAGTTAAAGTATTGATTTCAAGTATCTCATACCGTCCTTCCTCTTTCTTTTCATATTGGCAACTCAGTGAAACTATTTCAAATACAAAATGAACGTAAAATTATGGTCCGTCAGTTACTATTTATCTATCTACCAACGAAAAAATTTTCATTAAAAGACTGCCATCAATCATGTTTCTAACTGATGTAAGGCAAAATGCACGGTAAGATATAAGTGAAAGACGATTAAGCATGAAAAACTGAAATTCGATAAGCAATAAAATTTATAAAGTTATTGAAAAGTAATAATATTTTAACTTTGTTACTTAATATAAAATTACTCATTTGTACGATTTTAAATGTTTACATAGGACTGCTCGAACACGAGCCTTATTTATTTTGTAATATGATATGGTATAATATGCTGCGAACGAGGGCTACAAATATGTATGTGAAATAATATGTATACATATTATTATGTATGTACATATGTAACGTATGTATGTATGTTTCTGAAGATCGAGCTCAGTGGCGTGCCATTAGAGAGATCTATGTCCAGCAGTGGATGAGAGTACTAGTCGACGACGACGACGACGACGACGACGGCGACGACGACGACGACGACGACGACGACGACGACGACGACGACGGCGACGACGGCGACGACGACGACGACGACGACGACGGCGACGACGACGACGGCGACGATGATGTATGTCTCGTTTCTTATTCTAGTCATGAGTATTGGTTGAGATATAGATTGTAAATATTCGTTAATATCATCATCAATTATATTTCCCCTGGTGGCTCTAGATTTCATCGTTTACTTAGATTTAGTTTTAACCGTGCTTTACAACTCTGGTTTATGCAGATTGGCAATTTATCCCCGCCAAACAGAATTATTTCAAACAGAATTATTAAATTACACTTAATGTAATGTTACAAAATTTTTAAGAAACAACATTTTTCGGAATTAGTTAAGATTATAAAAGTATATTTTTACGTTTAATATTTTATGATTTCTTCTCTGTGCTTAAAACATGTAGATAATATCATAAACAACGCAAATGAATTCGCGGGTATCAGCTAGTTTATTATAAAGTTTCATTATCATGTTATGCATTATTAAATTTTTATGGCTCATTTAATCAACGTTTTGGTAAACAATGTCATTTTACACACAACAAATTTATATTTCATAACCAGAAATTAATTACGTATTGGATAGCGATAGGGCCCAGTGATTGTAAGCCAGTCAGTCTTATCAATAATCAGTTTCACGAAATCTCTTTTCATTAAGGACCTTTAAACGTTTTCGTAATATTTGCTTAAAATGGCCACCAAAGAATTTCAATTAAAAACTATTATTTGTGACGAAAATGAATATTAAATAGTTCTTTAATACTTGACATATAAAGTAAATAAATTATCTACAAAAATGTAATACCTTAAATACGCATAAAAGTACAGTATTAAGTGAACTGATATTGATAACTATATAAGGAATTGCACTCAAGTATAATTGAATCAATCAAAAGCATTTTAGGTATAGAGTCATATTCAGGTACAATTCAATCGGTCAAAAGCAGAAAGATCTTGATAGATCAGGCGTGATCAGTACCGCCTATGCGAGACCAACTAATTATTGTTAAACATAAAATAAAATGTCCTAACCTATCAAAAATATAAATAGTATTTAATATTTATTGAACAAAATTTTAAAAACATAGCAACACATGTTTACTACGCAAATATTATTTGATCTTCTAATGCAGGATCACACTTCGGATACGAACAATTGAGCCCTGGGATTTGTGGCCTTACTGGCGCCTGTATCAACAATTAACGACCCAAATTGTGTCATTTGGGGATTACTGACTAATATCGCGAATTAAATTAGAATCGCGCACATAAATGGGCAATGAAATAGCTCAAAAGCAATTCCGGTGAATTTGTATAATTTCAGTGTTTGAATAAACTTCATATAAATATTATGGTTCAGTACTGAAATGACTGTTGAGGTCAAACTTCGCTCCGAACTGGGCGGAAAATAGGATTTTTAGACTCCGGGCCGCGTAATAGACCATTAAAGATTTCTTTACACAAGTCTTTTATAAAATGATAGTATTGAATAATGATACTAAAGACCCGTTACACATTAACGTTGGATTTTTTCTGCCTATTCATGGTTATACACATGGATACGCTAACCGACATTCTAAATATTTTATTATTCTTTCATATTTCAGCAGTTCAGGGAAATTTTAAACATTCATGTATTCGTGGGCTGATAAAATGTTCTGAGACTTTTATATGGACACGCGTACGGAATACGCTGTATGTGTATTTAATATTTAAATAAACACACCTTTGATATTTAACCAGCTTTGATTTATATTGACGTTCATTTTAATTTGAAAATGTATTGTCGGATCCGGCTTTTTTTAAATTTTTACTCAGTACTGTATTTGAAAAAAAAAATGGATTGGGATATATTTCACTATAAATCTCTACCCACTCATTGCACTGCAGCTAGTGTTTCTGCGTATAGAATTTGCCATTTATTCAGAGATGTGTTATTCTCGCTAAAATATGTGCACACAATGCGTGTACATAACATGTATCGTATTTGGGAAGTTAAAAATAATTTAGGTAATTCAACAGGAATTATTTAAAAAATAATAATATCAATATAACTAAAAATATTGGAGAAATTATCATACTAAATCCAAGTCACTTCGCTAATGTGGAGTAACTTCATACTTCAATTTCACTTTAGCCAATATGGAGTAACTTCATACCGCCACAAGTTACCCTTGGCAGCGGCGCTAAAGAATTACAACCAACCACTTGTAATGTTTTAGTAGCCCTTTAGACACGAGAAATAACATTCTTTCAATATAAGTTAGTACCACTATGTAATCCGCCACTAAGCCAATATAATAGCGTATACTATTGGCACGCGATGCTTTCTGCTTGCTATGGCGTGCTGGTATATTAAAACACTGTATCATCAGGATCTAGATGTCCACTACTGGACATAGCCCTCCTCTAATCGGCGCCATTCTTTCCGGTCCCGGGCCTTCCGAGTCCAGCAGCTTTGCGTTATTTTCTTCAGGTCATCAGACCACTTGATAGGAGGGCGTCATACGTTATTTTTACCGAAACAGTGCACATATTCAAGTGTTGACCCCTTCTCTCTACCCTGTATCTTATCTGTTAAATTGACCGTTCCACGTCAATTTTGGAAGACAACGTATTTGACCTAGACCTTGACGCGCTACATAACCCGGTTCTCCCCTCCCCGACAAGTATCCTCACCTGATTTTTAAAACAAATATGAATATAAACTAAACTAAACAATACGTTTATACTAATCGTTTTCAATTCTTTTGTGTTTGCGCAACTATATAGTGCAGATACTGGTACGAACGCTAAAGACTATATAGAAGTAAAATCATAGTAGGTTAATATATTTTCTGAAACATTAATAAATCTCATAAGAGTTATCTCTCACACGTTACTTGATCACTATAACAAAGGCAAGACACGTCAATCTCTCAAAGTCACATAAGACTCTTTTTGTAAGACAATGTTTAAGTTTTCATTGTGATGTAATAGGCAAGTATATTTAATATCTCAAGGTCTTATTTATATAAGGATACGGGCAAAGAATAACCTATCTTCTTCTTTATGGACACAGCAATGACAATTCCGGCATTAATAAGTTGGATAAGATACTAGTTTATGACGTCATAGACATTTGAGGAGCTGCCTGTCCGACGTCAAACTTCTTTTTCTGACGTCATTTCTATTTACGTATTAAACCGACATCTGCCTATCCCATTTCCGAAGGATTTTTCATTGTATGAAAAATACTGGAACAATTAATCGTCTCATATATTTTATGACAAAAACTTTTACAATAAGTACGCTATGTGCATTAAAATATATTTAGGGAATTATTATTATTACTTAATTTTATGTTTATAACTGCAGAGGCATAAGTCTAGATATAAAATAGTAAAGTGTATCGTTATAATATTGTCTTGGAATAATTAAAGATTAGTTACACTAAAAACTTAGCCGTTAATTATATAATTGGCTATACATTCTAATCTTGTTCCATTGCTACTCTTAACCCGATTGACTTTAATTAAATGTATGACTTGACCGTTCATATCATTGGGGTAGATCTGAAGGCACTCTCTACAGTCGCTCCAGAAAGGTTAAATATACAAGATAATGGCGAAATATCTTTCAGAGTTCTTTAAGCTACATTGAAGTCAAGTACGATCAGGTTGGCTATATATATATGAGAGATCGAATGTCTAAGGTACTCACAGCAACGAATCAGTTGTTAAAAAATTGTCACTAACGGTCATCTATTCAAAAGTCAACAAATTCCCTAGAGTCATTTCGCCCGTTGACATAATTGAATGCTCACAGTTTAAGGACTAACATCAAACTGACCATATTGCAGTGTAGATGGATTAATAACAATATTGAATAATTTATTCTTAAATTTTAATATAGTTTATTAAAAGTTAAAAAATCAATTTTAAGATCAAAGACATAAGTTCAGCATTTTGAGAAAGAGACAACAAGAGACAGATCGCTAGGCGCAAGATAACATACGATTATTAAAAAGACAAAAGGTATATATATACGCACATGCTCACGCAATTTATTATCCCGAAGTCCTGTATTGGTTTAGGTTTTATTTATCCTTCTGCTTTCACATTGACTTCCCAGCCGCGAGAATCAGTCTCGCTGCGTTAGTTATAGGTAAACATGTACAAATACTATAGATAAAATTACTTTGATTTTTTCTATCTGCCAAGTATCCTTTGAATCCTACTCATGTTATAACTTTTTCTACCTGAGATTTAGGGTATCTTAGCGATTTTTTAACAAAGATGAAAAAAATATAATAATAATAAAATAATAATAATAGTCGACCCATTTATAATTCCACTTTTGGAATATGGGTCTCCTCTCATATTGAGAGGTAAACCTTCTCAATAAAAAATAAAACGACGAATAATTTGTTTTTACATAATGTAGCGCTTCTCTGAGATATCTGTATATCTTTACTACTACGAGATTAACAAACGGAGGCGGGATATTGTAAAAGAAAACAGGAAACCTGTGACAGCAGGGAGTACTTATATCGCTGAGATTGGCACGGCAGAGACGATTGTAGTGATTGTCGAGCTGCAAAATATCTAATATTTATAGAACCTTACAATGACATAACATTGTTTTATTCGCAACAGATCAAGAAAATAAGTCGCCAGTTTGAAAGCAGCTTAAACCGCAAGCTATTAATAATTTTCAAAAGATGTTAGTATGCGTAGAGGTAAAGTGGTAATTTAAAAGCTGAAGGATACCATTTAGATTATCATAGCAACCAACTGAGCTAGATACAGGAAGGTTTAAAACGAAACATTCAAAATTATAGGTTGATATATGCGCGCAGCAACGACCACCCAACGGAACATATTTTCGATATATTTCCTTCCACCAGCCACTTACACAAACTCCATTTACCTGCAAAAAAAAACAATATTTATATAAGAAAAAGAAATAAAACTGAAATCTTTCAGAACGGAAAGTTATTGTCATTATCCGAACAACGTAAACTTTGTTGTTTGTACAGATACTGCGACACTGAATTGGTCGGTGCTCGTTGTCAATCGGCAACAAGTTACCAGGCGCCCAGGACCGCCTTTAGAACTGATTGCAAATAAATTGTCTAAATGTTTACCTTTCAGAATTTTAAAAATACATAGTGTTACTAGTATACGAGTATAAACGTGTCATAAAGTTAGGAATATTTCTATGTTGCCGCAGATTGTGTTGGTTTGTAATAATTAAGAAATTAATAGTTGTCTCAAAATTTAATTTTTTTTTCACTTCGTAAATTTGTCAATTTATAAGGAAATTCTGTTATTAATCAGTTCATTCGTTTACGCCTGGAATGTGTAGAGCAATGCATAATGTTATACTGTAATAATTAAAATATAGTGTCAAAGTTACTGGCATATAGTTTTTGTAAATATATCCCTTTTTCAGTTAAGGTTTCTGCAGAATTATGTTGATGTTTCTGTAGTAACATTTGTTGATCTTATCAAATTTGCGATTGGCACGCCGCAAATGGCTATAGCTGGATGTTAATGCTAGAAGACAGACATTCGGCCGTAGAACATTTGACTAAACGTCGGCAGTCGACCACAAGGGTTCCCGCGTAAACGGATTACGAGGACAGACCCTTGTTAGAATCAAAGTGTTGACTGCGGACCCAATGGCTGTCAACTTGAACGCGACATCTCTTCCGTCGTGAGGAAGTACCCTTTGTTCTCAAATTACTCCCTTAATGAAGCAAGTTTAAATTTACTACGCCATCAGTTTTACACTATAAGCCGTTTAACTATAATAAAAATAACTAGGATAATTCAAATTAACGTGTTCAGTGTAAAATGTACTTTTGGTGGTCATCTAGGGAATATCTCACTTCGCCCCGCACTCACAACCGTGTCGGGATTAAAAGCGCAGTCTGTCGGTTAATTCGCTCCACTTATTTAATACGACTAACATGAAGATCGGGAAGGGCATCTTCTTTGTAAAATTCGCAAGTAAAAGGCAATTAAAGTAAATTTTAAACGAAATTATATGTTACATACGTAAACAATTAATGGAATCATGCCTTCGTACATGATTGAGTTGGAAAAACGAGTCGCTGGGATTTTAACACTTTGTTTAAAGTTGGAATTTTATGTATAAAATTAAAGTAATACAGTCTTTATATCCATGCTACGAGTTAACGTAGTTTTCCCTATTTATGTTTTTCTCTCACAAGTGGCAACTCTTGAAGGATAATATTTTGTAGAACAAATTGAATAAGCCGCACAAGAAAGTGCTTGTGGCCCGGATTGTTCACGGACAAAGTTTAACCTGAACTTAGAGAAGTTGAGCAAAAAATTTGCAATAACTTAATAGAACAAACTTTGTTCAAGACAAGGCGTTCAGACTAAGCTGTTTGAGAGATTTATTTGTAAACAAGATTATCCGGGTACTTAATTAAAGTACGTAACCATCATCGAGTTTTCTTGTTTTTGAATATACCTTTTTTTGACCGAAACGTTACATTTAATTTATGTAGAAAAAAATTCAAATACAACTTATCGTCTTTGTTTCTCAATAAGTCACGTTTGCAATGTTTACATCAGTTACATCAGTTTGCTATTGTGATGATGATCACGATGATGCTATTATCTATTAGTACGAAGCACCCCGATATAACACGGGTACCACTGTCAATTTTAATACTTCTTCAACTGCTTGTACTCTTAAATTCTTAATTACTAGATGTCACAGTAACAAGCTATTGATTTGTGATCGGATAAAAAGCCCATTAAGGACGTGGTTGCGGTTACACAATGACCTAATTGATTGATTAGCTTGTAATTGAATTCGGCTTCAATCCAATCTTGCAATGTCAATGTCAGCTAAATGTCACCCCAAATTAATCAACGCGTGGTTAGGAGGTTTCCCATATTAATTAAATTAGTGTATGTTATTACTATATTCTGATTATGTGCGCCGAGTGTTCTATTAGGGTTTACTAAGTGCTGATATACATATGTATACATAACGCTTTATCATGTAACCATCAGACATCAACGCGCGTACGCTATCAAGTAAACGACAGCATGAGAATATGATTGACTTAAACGTAATACTTTCTAAAGTAGACTGTTTTCTTTTTCTAAAACATAAAATAATACTGATTTCGACGAAATTTTAAAGGGTGAAATTATAGAATATTGTTTTATTACGTGTACGTTTCATAGAAATGTTTAAATGATAAGGTACAATATCATGTATAATACAACGTACAGAAAACTTGAAATTTTCCTACTAGCAGTAGTAGGAAAATTTCAGATAGAAGAAGAATTTCAGGTAGAAAAATTTCAGGTCTGTAGGTCTACTGCTCACTGTACACTTGTCTGATGCATTTACTTCGCTGTTACCTAGGTAACAGCGAAGTAAACGCAACGCGTAACGAATGCGTAAAGAATATCTAAATATTCGTTACGCATTCATTCACGAACTGTTCAAAACTGTAATTTATGGAAAGCCGCACATAGAGGATTATCTGCTAAACCTAACCTTTGACCAGGTAATACAACAACCAGCACGAATTTAAATTTCGTTCAATTATTCATCCTCGTGTCATGCAAATGAGAGCACAAACTTACACGCAGGTACCCTTACCGTCCGCGGCATGAAGTCCGACTGAGCTGGCTTTCCATAATCCCGCCAGTTTAATACAAAACATAATTCGCATGCCACCAACACGCATTTATTACTTCCGACTAAATCCAAAAGTATAGTTCATTTATATCCATTTATTTTTACGCCGCTTTTCATAAACCCCATTGTTTTTCATTCCATTCGTTTTAATAAACTGCAATCTGCTTTTTTGGATTTCCTGACTCGTTTTGTTAACAGAAATACCACTGTAAGACCAAAAACAAGAACACCAAAAATTAATACAGCGAGCGTATTTTTAATATAGGTAGAGTATCAAAATTTCCGCATGTAAATTTCACGTCAGCTATGAATAAATAGCGCCTACGCCGTTTGTCCAATATTTGGACAAATTCCGTCAAACTCAGCGGAAATGTGGTTTGCCCTCGTATTTCGAGTAAACAGGTTGAAAATATGACTATTTATTTTATTGGCGCTGACAGTATTTTAGACGTGGTGGTAATATATATATAATGACAGATTGCGTAAATAAACGGTCAGTGTTCACGACTGTCTTCTACGACTCGTGACAAGCTTTTGATGATGTAGATTCGAATATTGGTTCATGTTCAATCTTCAGAACGATGGCTGTCACTTAAAATACAGATATAAGGCAGATAACAAAAGGCATCTATTCTAATACAAAAACTTTTAGTCATTTACATTCAACTACCGGTACGATAGAAAATGACCAAAAATTTTAAAATCGTCCAGAAGCGAGGCATTTAATTAACGTAGTAATGGCTGAGAAACTAAAATGCTGATTTTTATGTGAGGAACGAAGTGGCCAAGTTTCCAGGTCTTTTGACGTTACGAGCATTATTGGCTTAAAAAAGACTTAAAGTTAACTTCGGAGAATACAACTATTCAATGTCGGAATTGCATTAAATTAAGTTTTTTTGGGTGTGTTCAGTACCGTCGCCGTACCGACGCCGTCGTATCGTTAGCGCCAAATGTATGAAAGCAAAACACGACATGGATAGATTCTGGTGATACTGGTTCGTGGTTCTGTCAGGCATGTGCATAGAAGCTGCCACGACTGTGGTAATGAACGACGCACATTACATAATGCAATTAGTCAGATTGTGCGTCCTGGTTGAATAGTCTGCGTGTTTTACCAAATTCGTTGTTTCTCCGACACCTACGTCACCCCTCAACGCATCACTCGCCGAAGTGTAAACTTCCATCCATATTAATTGGATTCTGTGCGACCATCCACGATGTTAATCTTTGCTCTGCGTTTTCGTTTTCATCGCATACCAATGACACAATCCTTTTGAAAAACTTTAGATTGTTGCCTGTTCCAATATTGTTTTACTATCTGCTCGATTACAATATTCGGTTTTTTTATCAAATGAGTCCTTTCAGAAAGATATTTCCTAATTTAGACTACACCATAGCACTTTAGTCGCAGCATTGGAAGATTTAGAAATTGAACCAAAATAGCATTTCAGTCCGAATTGATGAAGGTAAGGTCATAAACCGGTCCTAAAGTCCAGCTGTCATTTATAACCATAACTAGACTAATGTCACACTGCAACGCGATAGATTTAAATTGTTTTTATAAATACGTGCTATGACCTTTTTCCCATATTTTTTTTCTTTTAGCCTTCCATATACTGAGAAGCGAACAAAGTCAGTGAATTAAAGATAACCTTCATTAGGTATGTGGATGTTTTTATATTGCATTTAGTCAATAATAAATAAATCAATTTAAATATGAGTTTGAACCAACGCCGCCATAGGTTTCCGACAATGTTCAATGATTTGTATGTACCTGTAAAACCAGATGGCCAAATAAAGGAGCTTTCCGAAACGTGGAAGAGAAATTTGCTACTGGCGGTAACCCATATAACGGTCAAGCGAACTCGACGTTGCCCAAATTGACAAATCGTTTACGATCTGCAGCCGTATTAGGGTTGCTCTCCACTCAATTGTTTTGTACAAGAACCATTTTAACGTACATTAACAGTTAACTCAGGGCTAATTTTAGCAATAAAGATACAACTTATTCCCTTGCATTGTTAGTGTGCGAGAACACCGGTAATTTTCTAGAAATTTCCATTTATTAAAACGATTAAAAATGACTTATCATTGTTTTGTTTCTGTACTTCACCACTTAATTATCTTAATAATTAATGACGAAGTTAAAGATTGTCGTGCTGTGGGAAAGTTAAGACTCTCTTATCCTTTTGAGTCATCACAAATTAATAGTCGTCCAAGCGTCGTGACTCATTTGGGCTTAATATGATCGTATTTGGATACTTACGTATTAACGCCACCGCTGCTACAGATTTGGCTCTTTTTAAGTGCCGCCAATCTACTCCTAAAATTTTTGCAACAAACCTAACCTAAGATTTGTAGCAAAAATTTTACGTGTACATTGGCGGCACTTAAAAACCTCTAAATCTGTAGCTGCGATGGCGTTAATACGTAAGTACGCGAATACTAATCTTAGTAGATTTACTAAGCCAGTTTTCCACGTACATTTATTTACGAAACATTCACCGGTGCAAACAGCATCGCTTGTACCAATTTGCTTCGTCCCAATCCTTATATAACCGTAAAATAACTTCATAGTTTATAACATTTTCATTATTCTAGTTTTGGCCGTTTGAATTTTATTTAAGCCAATGACTAGTAACTAAATTAAACTGATTCAAATTTCTTTTTAATCTATTCATATTATATGCACAAGTCTCGACAGCTGGTAAGCACGGGCTAATAGCCATATGTACTATCCCAAAGATCGTGTCATCATCGACATCGTCATCAGCCTCAGTCCACTGCTGGACATAGGCCTTCTCCAAAGAACGTGTAAGAATTTTAATTAGGAATGCTATGAATTACAGTACATCTACTGTTAGTATAATTTATATATCATGAACCTTCCTTCCTTTAAGAAGAGACTCATGTCTAACAGTGGAACTATAAAAGGGTTGATGACGGTGGTTATAATGATGTGCTACAGAAAGATAAACGTAAATAAAACTATTATTACAGTAAGTGCTACAATGAAGTTAATGTTTATAGAAATCTTTCTTAGGCTTAACGGAAGTTTGAGAACTGCAAGAACATTTAAAAACAAACAAATGAGCTAAAATATACATATACCCCACTTGATGTCCATATTTAATTTCTTTCTGTGTATTTCAATTAAAATTAAATCATAAATTGCAAACTTAATCGCCAACAAATTTAATAGAACGTAAGTTGATTTGAACGAGTTCATAAGTGTGGAGCCTTTTCACGTAAAAATATGTTACAATAGATTTGGGAGAAGGGTTTTTATACGAGAGCGACGCGTAGAATTAAAAACACAATTAGCAGATCAAGTGAAGCATAGTTCTCCCGGCCCAGCGCGTGTGTTAACGAGAATACGAGCACTGATGCAGAATCGACATGTTTTATCTTCGTACAGACCTCTGGCTTAGTGACCAATAATTTTTTTATAAAAATAACTGCACTACACACTTATTACAATAATTTTATCATAGAAATTGTTGCTGCACCTAATAGAGATATCTATTCGAAATCAATGAGAAATATTATATGAAACATTAAAAACTCTTCCGTTTGTTTTGCTAAACAGCCCCGTGGTAGAATATTTATTTGCCACGTCACTGAGTCCAGTAAGCACAGAAATAGATCAGCTTAGGTTAGTGACAGAAATAGATGCTCCCATGTGCTTGCGTAAATGTTTCTGGACAGTAGATTCTAATATTCAATGGCCACTTTATGCCCATTTCCCACTTTTCTCGCAAGGATCACAGAGATCAAAAGCCTTGCTCTGATTGAAACAAATTGTTATTTTAACATTGCTCGATATTTATGAATGACCAGTCCCTATCAAATTCTAGAGTTTCTAGAGCTGTTTGTTACCTGCAATTTGCAAAATATACGCGGCAGATGATACGACATAATAGCTGTACGGTTATCTTATCAAAACAATTCTGAAGGAATTGATTCATTGATTAAATAATATCAAAAGAGTACATAATCGACCTAGTTTAAGACAATTGAAAATCATATAAAGATACGGAGCGATTTTAATGACATTATGAACTAGTTGTACATACACAAAACTGAAACAATCTAACAGTTGTAAAAACGGGTAGGTATTAATCATTATTTGGAAGTTCTTAATTCTATTTGAACACGACGAATTTTTCAAAATTCATGTATATATCACATCTATGTTATTTTTAGTTCATTACAAAATCATTCATTTTCTCCGCCCAGAATATATATAATATTTATCTAGTTTCATACGAATCATAATTTTTTCTCAATTTCAATGAGATCGTCGAATATTTTACAAGGATTAAAAAAAACATGATTTGTGAGGTCAGTTGCGCTGAAATGCCCCCAGAAATTATACAACACGTGTACCTCAGTATGGTTCCTAAATTGGATGTCGAGATTTATCGCTACCATATTTTATGACAAGAAAACATGGTCATGTATTAAATGAGATTGCTTTTATTTAAATTAACCTGCCAACACTATTATCTCGTGTTTCTGGTTTTAACACTGTTCTATTGCTTCTGTTAAAAATTGTGCATAGAGGTCAATTTAAATAAATACTATACGCCATTAGGGTCGCAAATCGTAATGGCTTAGGTATAGCAATGAAGTAATTAATAACAAAATGTCATTTTCTAGCAATAAAGGGCTTTAAAATATGGTTAAACGCATTTATAAGCGGAAAAAAAATTATCGTATAAGTACAGAAGTGCTTTTAACAGCAAATTATGTTACACTAAAACTACCATTCTTTTATTTTACTAATGTGCAGTACAGTCGGTGTCACGTTTCAGAATATAACTAACGCCATCTTGTACAGATCAACAGAAACATCCCCGAAGAATGAACATCTGCTCCCGCGTCGTTTAATAATTGAAATTTAAAAAATTGACATAGTTTGTGTGCCGTTGAATTAAATCCACGTCACGCTATATCTTTTCATTATTATTATTTTTATTATATAGATAATTTCGAGACCAAATATTTAAATCCTTAGAGTCCTGACGTGCTTCTTTTACATTCATCACTCTTTTTACACACACTGCCGTTTTCAAGACATAACTATGTTTTAATTATTATTTTGAATTAAATATTAATTGTATTTTTACACATCGAATAGAGTAACTTCAGATACAATTAACAATGATCATCTTACGCAACTAAAGCCAAACAAGTTATGAAATCTATATGTAACTAACGAGATGCTGGAGAGTTTAATGGAATAAAATATAAGCGGCAAACCCGCCTTGCAAAAATAAATGGTGTTTTTATTACAATAAAGTTGAGAACAAGATCTTAACCTAAGTGTACATGGTTTAGTTCGGAGCAAATCCTTTATACATTCCCCAAGGTAAAGTCGTTACCGTGTTTCAGGTAACACATATCGCCATCTGATGGAGGCCAGTCCAACTATAAACGGTCATTGATCAGCACCTGCTCGTGAGACGCAAAGTGACCGGTACCTACTGACAAATCTCAGCCCTCACTCAAAGTAGTAGAGTTCAAAGTTTGCTGAGTTTCAATTATTCGACTTTCAATCCACAATATTTTTCCCTGTTTTGCCGTTTTTGTTAGTAAATGTCACTTGCAAAAAGTTGACCTTTTACTGTAAAATATTATGTAAAAAAAAATTTAATTTTGTGAATTGCAGCGGATGATTATGAGATTTGAGGAATCCTTTTAAAGACGGTAGACAAGAAGGTACATAATATATGTTTTTTATTACACTGTTACGTAACTCTTAGGGCAAGATTTCTGGAGCCATTCGTGCACAGATAAAAATTTCTATACAAACGCGCAATGTATCAACGGCGCCTCTTAATCGTTCTACGCGATAAAGCGCTTAATACTGTTTATTGAATTTATCTATATAAGATTTGAAAAAATCTTAATTGAGAGGCCTATTTTTAATTGGAACTCAATAACGTTTTCCAAATTACGCTATTCATAACTTAATTACAATATTATCCAACAAGCGAGGTCTGAGATTAATGATTTTAACACATACTCGTATTGTGTTAACTGCGGGCCCACTACACAGTATATCGAAAGAATGACTAGCTTTTTTATTCAATAATATTTAAAAAGATGCGGATTAAGAGATGTGAGAAGAATGTGTGATAAATTAATTTTATGTTCTCTATCATTTTTGTTTGGTAATAAATTATCCGATACATATGTAGTTGATAGGTCACTTGAAACGAAAGCGTAACACGTTGTGACATATGGCAGCTTTGGGTAACAATGAGTATGAATGTATGCTAGTATGAATTATTAATGTCTAGTACTATTTCTAAACCTTTTTCATATATCAGCTCACGTCATCGTTTTCGTAGAATATGCATAAAATGAGCCTCATTATGCTCTCCTATTTGACGGGATATTCCTACAACTCTATCTTAGCGGTGTCGTTAGTTGAAGGAGAGCTGAATCTCGTAGAAACTCGAACAGAAATGAAATTGTTTAGTGGATCTTTTGGACTTGTATAATGTGACAAGAGGCTTTAGCTGGAATCCTTCGTTAATAGATTAGCCAGACATTTATAGAACCTATTTGTACACAAGACAGTTAAATGTTAGAATTAGAATTCGTAATTCTCATTTTACTTTCCTATGTATTTACTAGAATATGGTATAAAAACAGAACCTTGTAAACTGTACCACAGGTAAGTACATACAATACGTCTATACGTAGTCTTAAGTTACAGTAAATTCTGAAATTATTAATGACTACCGAAACTCTATCGATCAGAAGAAAAAACGTATTATCCAAAACAATTTACGACCGAAGAAAATGGGCCCGTTTCCGTTCCTCCAGAAAATCGCAAGTCGATTTCCGTCTATTGTCAACATTCACGGGAACTAGAAGGAACAAAATAAATTATTGTTAAATAAAGAGCATGTTTTACAGCCCCCTGCCACAGCTAGAGCCCGGTAATACTACAATTGTTAATAAAAAATAAACGGACAAATATTTAAGTTAACACCATCACTGTAATGACCACATTCTACGATAAAAGAGGGTACAATTAACCGCTATAGCAGCAGCAACAACGAATAGTAAACTTTATTTCACTAATTAAGGGCAACGTAACATATTTTTTAGGTACATGTCATCATCATCATCATCATCAGCCTACTCCCGTCTTCTGCTGGTCATAGGCTTTTCCAATAGTATGCCACTGTGCTTGATCTTCAACTCCTCGAATCCAACCGCTGCCAGCCACTTTGCGTATATCGTTATTACACCTAGCTGGGGGGCGTCCTACGCTACGTTTACCAAGACGCGGTCTCCACTCTAGAACACATCTACTCCAACGGTTATCGGTTCTTCGACAGGTGTGACCAGCCCACTGCTTCTTCAGCTTGCTAATTCTTACATATATATATAATATATGTATATATACAGAGCAATATATTTATTAGAAATTGTACGTGGTGAAACTTAGGAGTGTACTACAATTCTCTACCTACCCCTTCGGGGATTAGAGGCGTGATGTTGCGGTTTTACAATAGAAATTCAATTCAACAATTCCTCAAAACTATGTACATACATAGTAAAATGTTACTTTTGTTTGTGCTTCGGCTCGGCTCGTCTGCGATTATGAAAATGTTATTAGCGCTTCCAGAATATTACCGACAAGCGACGAAAAAATTTTTTTTAGAGAATATTATCTAATTTACCAGGAATATATCACTTTTATTTCCGGTTTCGTTTAGTAAATAAGACACTTACATACTCGTAAGCTGATCATACACTACAAGAGTATCACATAAAGTTGCTGAAAACGCTTCCGAAAGCTTTTCTGTAATTTGTTGTTCTAATCTAATAAAAAAATATTTTCACAGCAAGCATTTTACCTGAAAATAAAACGTAGAGCGAAGTGCACCGCTTGGAACAACTAATTCACTTCAAAGAACATCTGGGATTTCATATTTTCTGCGGATTTACAAAAAGTGAGATATGAAAAGCCGCGGTAACTTTGCGGCTCAAACGCAACTCAGTTTGCATTCTTAGACTTTCGCAGTCAAATGAATGTGACTTTAAACGAAGAATTCTTTAATGAATATTTGTGTAAAATGTTTTTGCATATACATTATCGTGAATAAAGTCAAATTGCACCAGTATCCGCAAATATTAGCTATTGGACGTGCAATTCATTTATATCACCGCTAGTAAAAGGAAGTGCATTACGAGTATATAAACGAATTACAACTGTCTCAGTAAGTTAAAGAAAAGCCGTTAGTAAAAAATGTCCGCTCTTGATTGAAGACTTTAAATTTGTAATGTAAAGAATGACATATCGTGATAAAATCAAAAATTAACTTTATATCGGCTTTCAGCAAGCATAAGAAAAAATAAAAATACACGCGTATACAGCATCGCAAATATTATTAGAAATAGATCTAAAACAATATCAACGTCCATCGAAATTGGACAACAAGATACAATATACAAAATCCGTTGTGGGAACGAATCAATCTGCTTTAGCACAACAACCCTGAGTTATTCTTCAATAGCGACGAGGACAATCCAGTTTTGAACTAAATGTTATTATTGTTGCAAGTGCCTTGCCCTAAAATAATATACTTTTACCATATGTAAATGAAAGAAATCATGGATTTTCCGACTCGTATTAAACTTTGCTGTTGAAAATGTAATTGATTTACAATTTCATTGCGCTTAAAAAACCTACGATGTACGTGTAATATCCACGATCGGCTTCCAGACCTACTTTTATAAAAGGCAAGAAAAACAATTTACCTAAATTACACTAAGCCCGATTTACAACAAAATAAGGAGATCAGTGTTTTCTTACGAGACAGTTCAGGTACATAGCTATATGTATAGTTAACAAATAAACCATATAACATTACGTAAAACGATGTAGAGGAGATTACTAACGTGACCTACACTGTGACGGTGAATGATATATTGTGGCTCACTTTTGCTATCGCTGTTCCTCAGACTCCTGAGTTAAGAAAAAGCTTCCTATGTTGAGCTGTAACTACATACATTTTATTAATAATTAACACTACTGATAGAGAAGCCAATGATTTACCTTGAATGTGTATCCCGCGCTCAGTTGAGGCCGTCTCAAAGGGATCTAATGTCGTCGTCCTCTTAAGGTGAGCTAACGTCAAACCTTTTCTTCAAAAGGGTATACCAACTTTACAAGTTCCCGGGGGAGCTGATAACCCTCAACAAGTGATTTGTAGCTATAAGTCCTAACTTTAGGAAAATTATTTGTTTGCAAAACTAAAGTTAGTCAATTTTAGGATAAGCAGTGGTGTAGTTGAACACGTAGTCTTCGTCGTAGATCAGGCGCCAGTTGGCAAAACAATACAAGAATTAGTAGACACGGTAAACGTCATCTAATCGCGGAATGTTGTGAATTAATATGCATACATTGCAATAATGAACATATTTATTATGTACTATAGTGGCTAAAGACTTGTGGACAAAATTGCCAACCACACTCAGGCAGTTCTGATTTCAAATACTGACTTATCTCTCTGACTAAACTGTACTGTGCTTTTTTAAATTAAATATCATTATGTATAGTGATGAAGAAAAACATCATGAAGAACTAAACTAAACCCTCAAGTTATCTACAATCTACATTATTCCCTGAGGGATATAAAGTTTGCCAACCCGTACGTGGCCAGCGTTTCAGACTAGGAGTTTATTTTACTCATTTTGAAGGGACCCCTGTCCAAGAATTGAATGACAAAAGTGTAAACGGTCATGAAAATACCTGTTTAAAACAAACTGAGCATATACTATCGTGTACATTTTGCCTTTAACAAACACTTAAATGTCGCCTTCAGTAGAAGACCCTTCTAAAGAGTCCCTACATATGTTATCACTCGTACATATCATGAATACTTAAAACATGCGCGTGCAACTTGGTACAACACAATACGTCACTTACGGATCAAGGTCGCCCATTCAATATTTAGCGGAGTCCCTTTCAGGTTATCAACCCATTCCCATAAGCGGATCCTTGGCATAATATGGCCGTAAAAATAAATCGAATTGTAGCGTAAAAGTTTCTGGAACTATTGAAATTGGATTACAAGGGTCCCTTTATTATAGACCAAAAGCAGCCTGGAAGTAACGTTACACGACTGCGTGCAAGAGAACTGTGAAATAATTTCGAAAAGAAAAATCTGTTCACTGAAATTAGACACAATTTTCAGTATTGATAGTTGTACATTAAGACAAGATGCAAACATTATAGAACTAATAATATGAATTAAAATCACCCTCTGTTTATATTTGATCATACGTTATTACGAGTACGTACATACATATATGAGAAAGGGCATACTCCGATGGTTCGGACATGTTGAAAGAATGCCTGATGAAAAAATGACGACACAGACATACCTACAATGCAAATGCTGATGGACGCAGGTGCCGAGGGAGACCAAGGCTCACCTATCTCGACCAAATAGGTTGTGTTCTGACTGATGGGGGAGTTTGAAGTCTCCGAAACCGGCGTGCATGTATGAAGAAATTGGTAGATGTGAAAGAAGCACGGCATGTATGCAAAAATATTTGGCACTCCGTGCTCTTTTCCTACCCTGTAAGGGACTTGGGGCGAAGATATGTATGTATTCATTACCATATATAAATAGGTAGATATTTAAGTATTCTTTACAAAACATCAGTTGTAGTGAATAATGCAATTCAACTTTAGTTCGTAAATTTTTTGTAATTTTATCTTTGAGGATCCAAAACGTCGTTTGATAATTTTTCATACCTGCAGGTGCGATTATAATATTTAATCGCAATGGACATTTGGGATTCGTTACGAGCTATTAGACGTGGCAAATTCCAATGAGAAAACACAAAAGCAGTAGAGTTTTAGCGCTGTAATATAGAAGTTGTACTGGAATGCGTTAAGTGAAAAAGTAGGAGATGAGATATTTAAGCGCTGCACTCAATACCGAACATTTACATCTCGAGATCTTTGCTCATTTCACGGTGATCCACTGAAGATGGTTTCAAATTTATAACTAAAGGTTTAGCCAGCTTTTATGAAAATTGCTAATATTAAGATAAGAATGAATATTTCATTGCATCAACATTAACCATGCATGTTCAATATTTACAAGATTGCAAGATTAAAGCATGTTCTATAATTTGTAAATAAAAACCATAAATTTTTTACCTTCATTTTATTATGAATTTTTACAAATTTTCACATTTCATAAAACTATTTCGAGAAAATTATTTATTTTACACTTAAAAATCTCGCTATTCATATTAATCCAGTTCTCCTGCGGTGTTCCGAATTCAAAAGAGTCCGCTCAAAATATCCATGTAAAAGATTCACGAGCTCTCATTATTCCAAACCACGGTCATGTGTTGGTCTTGTGACATTAGAAAATTGCTTACCTGTTGTAATGATGACTTACAGTATAATTGCATTAAAATTACTGACCGTTTAATTTTGTCATATTACGCTGCGCGCTGCATGTTTTATGATGCACACATGCTTTTATTGTAAAAGTGACGTGAAATGTGTTTGTTACAGTTTACATGAATCTCCTATAAACCGAATTTCATACGAACTAATCATAATAACATTGTGAATAGCCCAATACGTGCTCATTTACAAGTAAAAAGCTCTGCGGAGGACGAAGATAGCTATGAATTGCAATGACCTCTTAACAATAATTAGAAGGATATTATTATTGTTTTTCATTACCTCTTCTTACTTCACAAAAAGATTTAGACTCAAACGAATCATCTAGCCAGTGAGTCATCTTCGTCACACTTGTCTTTTTATCACTTACCGACTGACTGTTATATCGCTTGGAGCAAGACTGTTAGGCCTTACTCACACTGGATTCCCATGACCAATGCAAAACGAGCATTTGTTCAGTAAAGATACTGTGCATTGTAGAAAACTATATTTCGTTCAAAACTCACCAGTTATTATTAGCTTTAAGATATTCATAATTATCCCCTCGCAAAATTAAAAATATTTAACGAATATTTTTCAAATTTCATACTCTATAGTTTATAGACCAGAGAATATTATAGAGTGCGTTTTATCTCGGAAAACTACACAATTTCTATTGAATTTTGTCGATAAGATAAAATCCTATGGGTACCGCGTCTCCAGAATTTGATCTCATCCTAAACTAAAATATTTAAAGTATGTACATACTTCTTCCTAGGAATAAGAAATGAACAATTTTCGTCCCATACTACGTAAATAAAATTTATGAGTAATAAATACATACATGTCTTTGAAATTTATTTTCCACGTTGCATAAAAACAAAAAAAAAATTTAATAATCGAGTAAACTTATTTTAATTGATGTACTTCAGATTTTTAAGTAATCCGCCAAATATATTATCACTGACACATGAATACTAAGAGTAATGTGACGAATTGTATCACAAATTAAAAAATAACAAATTATGAGCATATTACCATTGAAGCTATTTAAATAATCAGTAAAAATTCTTTGTTGTTTGTAAAAAATACAGGTTTTATTTTTCAAATAACAACCTCGAGAATGTAACGACTGAGATAGAAAAAAATTCTATTGATAACGTTTTGCGAACAACAACTTTTGGCTCGTTCCATAGTTATAACAAATGTCGTAGCTAATGGATTATAATTTTTCAAACCTTTAGCGAATAGAAATGTATTACAGAAAATATAACAAAGGAAAACTTAAGGAAACATACATAACTTGGAACTCTCTATACAGTTTTTTTGGGAATGAGAATTTTATCAAGTCTCCTATGGCCCACAAGACGAAACAAAACCTTAACCCTTCCCATTCGGAGACGAGACTCGTGCCCAAGGTGGAAGGTTAAAAAGGGTTAATGATCAAAGCAAAATAGCGCTTAAGCAGACCTGTATCGATGAGTTCAGTTGGCATGTTATACATTAAGGTTTAAGTATGTGGTACTTTCGTTGCGTAACACTAAACATTATTACTTGGATAACTGAAACGTAACAGCAACGGAATGCACGTGTGCATTTACCTTAACCGTCATAACGACCGGAGCACTTAACGGAAACAAAAGAAGAACTCATTCTGACCGCAAGCCCGTCGCTCGTTGAATGACAAATGACCCGTGCTCCCCAGCCCCTGACGTGAGACTGAACTTTATATTCCATATAGACCAACAGTATGTAATAGTCTGCGGTCTCACATGTGATTTTTCGAAAATAATGTAGAGGCGCCTTTTATCTGCTACGGGGTGAGACTAAAAAATAAGTGAAATTCGAAGTCAGTACCTCTTTAATATAGATCTCACTTTCACTTTGAGCTTTAGATGGCTTAACGTTTGATAATGTTTAAGCTTCCATCATTCATATAATTCAGTGTTAAAAATGAGTAATAAAATGAATACATAGTTTATTCTATCTAATATTGTAACGCAAGCCAGAGGCGAGAGTACTAAATCTTAGTTAAGGGTATGATAGGGTGGACATTACTCTTCTGTTGGGAGCCTTAACGACTATGTAATTATAACGACCGGAACCAATTGCTCAACGTGCCTTCTCCTTCAACAATTCGAAAATTTACGTTTAGCAATCATCCGTCGAAATAGTTTGTTATTGGTAAGTCTATCTATGTTCGTTTTAACAAGTTTACTGGTTACGATTCATTGGTTATAAAAACGTAATATCACGCCTGTAATCCCTGAAGGTTAAGGCAGAGGAGTGTAGTACACTCCCTCGTTTCACCAGTTACGTTTAAGGCCCATGGAGTAGTTGGCGAGCCTATTGCCATACACCGGGCATTGATCCAGACTTCGAGTCACTACTAGAAACTCTAAATTAGAAAAATCCCATAGTACCCGTCCCAGGATTTGAACCCAGGAACTCCCGATCGGCAGTCGCGCTTGCAACCACTCGACCAACAAGACAGTCTCGATTATAAATTTCAAGAATAGTCTAAGATTCCAGAATAAGTACTGGATAATAATAGACGCGAAGTAACGTGTCTTGGTAGGTACATAAAATTATTAACCTACAGTGTTGGGAAATGTGCTGCATTTTATACTTTGATCGAATTAATGCGAGTCGATGGTTAAAGGAAGGCACTTAAGCACTCAGATTGGGAGTGTGACATAATTAAAGCACGTCACATTAATTATATTTGTTTGAAGTATCACGATGAAACTGAAAGAACATAGGTGATTGGTAGAAATCTCCTAAGAAGATTTCAATACTGTGAGATTTTTTTTAATTCAATGATAGCGTATTAAAAAATTAAGAAAATGAAAATCCGAAAAATAGTATTTTAAATCTCTTAAATCTGAATATTAGTTTTTAAGCATACCGTCTTTTTCATAGATCTGGTTTTAATTGTTATCAACCGAGGTTGCGGTCAAACTCCAGCTTGCTATTAAAATAAGGCATTGTATTTTTTCACTCTTTCATCCAAATTTCCATTAGTGTTTGGAAGGCCACTACTAGACGTAAGCCTCTCGTAAAAACTGAGCTTTCCGAATCGAGCTCATCCCTTTGTATTCCACGAAACCTGAGGTCATCAGGTCAAATAAATTTTATAATACTACAATTTTATATCACACATGACAGGGCGCGATGGCGCTCATTGGGGGAGGCCTATGTCCAACAGTGGACTGAGATAGGCTGATGATGATGATGATGATGATATCACACATTTTTGAGTGTTTTATGTTACGGCTTTTAATCATTTTAATTTTTGGTGTATTTTCATTTAATCAACTTTATAAGATCGTTACATTAATCGGACGCCATCTGCACTTGTAATATTCATATAATGTTTTGTGCTCGGAGTTTAAAAAACTTTTATCAAATAATATAATCGTGTACTTAATTTTCATAATAAAATTTAAAACGAGGTGAAATTTATCTTCGTTTGTGGGGCCTCTGTGACACGGCTGACGGTTACACGGCTGGAACCGTTTTGACAGATAAGGACGCTTAGGGATACAGATGACCATTGTTACAGTAAGTCATGTACCCAAATAAACATAAGTATTACACGTGTAATTCTATACTTTACGTATTTTGTAAGCGACTCGTATTAAAAAAATCTGAAACGCAAAACATACATAACAGGTTTTTTATTTTGTTGACGCGCTTTTATAATCCAAAGGGTCTTCGTGTAAAGTAAAACGGTAAATTATACATTCCGTTGTTATTCCTTATAACTTTTTAATGGATAAACCGGCGAAAAAAAAGTATTCTTGATATTTATCGACGTCCACTATATTCACAATTTACTTCATTTGTATTAATTTAGCCAAAACAACTAAAAGCGTTCCTTTTAACGACAAGGACAGACACACGAATAATGTACGATTGGCTGTAGAAGCATTGCATAATTTTGGAGATTTATACAACAAGAGAAGGCAGGAAAAATGATTGGATCACTTTAAAATATTGTTGAGTTATTTTGCCGCTCAGCTTCTGCTTGCGCGGTGTTAGCTAATAGCGCCGTGTCTAAGTCAGGTTGATATAAGCCGTATAAGGTGACCGTCAAAAATTTACTGAAAATACAACTTCCCTTGCACCAACAATAATCCAGAGAAACAAAAATTATCTGAGCACTCACCAGTACTCACCTCTTCTTTAACATTGTGTATAAAAAGTCAAGTTTCATCTCTTGTAAAATAAGCAAACCTTTTGTGCACCTTTCGTGCCATAAAAATTATTAATGAAACGAGTTGAGCGATACACAAAGTGTCCGCTTGGAATAATTTTCCAATAACATTCCACGGGCTTCACAAAGGGGAACATTCCAAGAGGCATTCGCGTTACGTGATATGATTATCAGCTTTGCACATTTTTTTACACTCCCAATCTAAATGGAGCACGCTCCAAGAAGTAATAGGATATGTCTCTTGAAATAAAAAATATTTAAAGCAGTCAAGTTATTACAGTTGGGCCAGATTCTAACCGATTGTGAATATGGACATATGTATGTATTTACAGATTGACGGCATCGACAAAACTTACGACTAACGGTGAGGAATATGGAAATGTTTTATAGATATTTCAAAGTTAAAAAAGAAAAACAACGTAATTTATATTTGCAGTGCTATTTCATTTCATCGACACGATGCAAACAACTCATTCATATAATTATATTTGCAGGTGTGTTATGTTATCAGACATCATGTTACATGTGTGGTAAGTACATATATACATTTTGTAACGTGTAAACATATTAACTTTTTTATACACCAAGAAGTGAGATTGCAAATGATGAAGATTGGAAAGATTGTCATGAATTTCCACTCACATTGTAGACTCGTTCATTTCGCGTTTTTATCAAAATTTGCTTTGTACGCCTTAAGGGATATTGAGTTATAGCGCCACTAGCGCAATATCAAATATTATTCGCGTTCCTGGCTCAAAATGAGCTTTCGAATACATAAATTCTCGATCAATCGCACTGACTCGGGTTTATTTAAATTGAGAAATGACGTAAGGAGTTCTCCCCTCGAATGTAGCGCCGTGAGCTCAATTGATTGCTCTTTATTGCTTCTAACGTATAAAAGAGCAATTTAAAACGCCAGTTGTACTTATTTGTAAGATTTAGTACTTAGCTTTATACCTTTAAATATTACAAGAATGTCTAACATAATCAATCTTTTGCTTTAATATATCAATGTGCACACATACATGCCTACTTTGTAATCATCAACCACGTTGCTATACTTCGAATGTTGGGCTCTGATCCTTTCTCAGAATTAGAAGGGTTAAGTCCATAGCCTGCCACACAGGCCAAGTGCGGGTTGCTCCTCAGAACCCTAAGGGCAGCGGGTTTGATGACGGTTTTTACCTTCAACTTCACGGGAAGGGATATGCATTGTTCTAAAACATATATAAGAGAAAGTAAGTTGTGCTAGCCGGGACTTGAACCCAAGATCCCTTGGGAGGGTGGCTAATCCGCAAGACTATTACTGTTATATTTCTTAATATAACACTAATAGTCTTGCGTTAGTTTTCTACAAGACACTTTTATTTATATCAGAAGATAAAAAAACTGTTCTTTGTCGCGGGAAACCATTACTTGGCCGACTACAAGGCATTTTTACGAGTTTTAAACGATGTACAACCTCAACCAATGTTATTCACGATCGTGTTTGTATAAACCCACAATAGAAATACGTGGTTGAGTATGGTTCATGCCACGTTCTTTTAGAAAGCGAGCAGCAACAAACAATAGTTACAAAAAGGATTATGAACGGAAAACAGTATTAGTAACAGTGCGTAGTTAGGTGAAACTACGCTGATACTTAAATTTATGCAAAGTTTAATTTCTCTATATTTCTATGACAGTTAATAATAATCTAAAGAAAGAAACTAATACCGAATATCAAATGGCCTTGAAACAAAGTCTAATTTTACCTGTGGTTGGTGTTAAAAAAACATTCAATTTTCTCGAGCTCATTGAAATATTACACTGAAATTGAATGGGACGATAAATTGAAGAAATCAATTGAGCTGGTGAATTACCGTTTGAATAATCGACCGCATTCGTATCAATGATATTATCTCCTACAAATATATATTATTTGAATGCTCGGCACTTTGAATTCTTGTCTACTTTACTCGTAGCTGTTAAACTTTAGGGAGGTGTTATGTCCATGAAGTCGGGATATTAGCATAATAATTTGTGTAAGCGTTTGAACAACGTCCGCAAAATTGAATACTTTAACAATTTCGAAGAACATTAGAAGGAAATAAACGAAATTGTACTAACTTTTAATAAAACTTGATATCTGTCAAGTTAAAAATGCCATCCTTTAGGTAAATTGAAAAATAAGGTCAGTGTATGTTGAGCAGTTCTCAAACAAGATGTCACGTTTGGCTGGTACTGCGGTGCATATAACAAACTTTAACAGAATGATAACGTTATGTCATCATTGTGTAAGAGTGAACAAGCTCACTCTTAAAATAGAAGCAATAACAGAACTAGTTAAATGATTATAATGACAGTGACTCGCAAAATTTTCATTTAAATGTATGTACATATAATAAGCCACTTTTATTGGATGTAACGTAAATCGATACGTTTGCTGGCTTTTAAATATCCGCAGGTGTTTTTACATTTTGTGAAAAGAATATTTTTATTAAATGGTTCTGTTTGCGGACGAGCGTATACCTACGATACGCATGATCTGCGCGACCCTGCTGTGGGAGCTCACTTGGACAAATTGCCTCATCTGTCACCGTTTTAGGATTTCATGATCGATTCCGCCCGTTCGCCCCCGCCTAAGAGCTTTTTACACAATCATTTCCTGAATCGACGCCCAAGTATTTGACGAGTTATCAAATTTCTATAATATCAACCTACTAATCGTTTTTATGGATTAAATCGGCCGCAAAATGAAAAGTAAAATAAGAGATATCAAAAAAATAAAGCGTTCCATAAAAATCTCTGTCATAAAAAACGATACAGTACTTCTGTATATATTGGATGAAAACAAGTGAATAATTCCAAGGATTCAACAGTACGCCGACGCCGAGTCATTACCAAGTAAACAAAACGGTCACGATTAATCTATCCTCGCGTCTGCATGCCGTCTCTGAGGGTTTTTATAATTAGAAAACTTGTCACTTGCAGATCGTCGAATCAATGACTAAAAAATAAACCTAAAAATATATATACTTGGAAGAACAGTAAAACTTAAATATCGTAAACAGAGCTTTATTTAATTATACTACTTCATGTGACTACATTTATACAATATTAGAACATTTTTAATTTATAAACTTCATTTCAGCAGTTGGACGTGATGTTAGTTACAAGTTACTGTCACAAATTTCCCAAATAGTTATTAGAACAAGTCCAAAAGTGATATGATCAGATCCAAATCTCTCGACTAAAAGAGGGAAAGACATTGTCATTACTATGGATAAAGGATAGTATCAGAAATGATACTATCAGACAGAGAACCAAAGTCACCGACATAGCGCAAAGGATTAGCTTGATCAAGTGACCGACGACCGGTGGAGTAGGCGAGTTCTGGAGTGGAGACCGCGGCTCGGCAAACGTGGTGTAGGTCGCCCTCCGGCCCGGTGGGATGACCCTCTGCGAAAGGCTGCACTCAGATTCTGGATGCGATAAGCCGAGGACAAGGCGCGATGGCGCTCATTGGTGGAGGCCTATGTCCAGCAGTGAACTGAGATAGATTGATGATGATGGATAAAGTATTGTTCCCTTGAACGAAATTTTCAAACTCGTTCGACTTGCTCAACAAATATCATTCATATACATTACTCTTGTGAATAAGTGGTTAAATTCGCATCAGCGGAATCTTTTGTGACTTGTTTAAATAAAAAATATATCACAAGCACTCGGAGTGTGTTGCGAATTTAAATCTCCAAGAGATTGAGGGAAGTTGACAGCGAGCTTTTACTGTTTGCTTTGACGCGAGGTAGTCCCGTCACGTCGCACCCTTATTTAAATCGGTATTGAATAAGTATTTACAGACAGACAGTATATAACTATTGAAACGAACTAGGTTTATTCGTTAAATATAGTAAGGGTACATAGTAAAGTATAACATATTGTCGTCAGATACTGGCTGATACGGTAGTCAGTCTCCGAGTTATAAATATAGAAGCGCATTAGATTTGTCAGGAGAGATATTTGCCATTGATTGCTCTCTGCCTACTCAGTAAGAGACCTGGCGTAATGATATAAGAATATCAACAATACTTATTCCTGATATAAGAATATAAATAATGTTGATATCTGTAGCTAAACCTCATTAAATGAAATCAATGCAAACGCAGTAACACAAAAGTGATATATTTAAGTGATATACAGATGTACTATAAAAAGCGTACTGTTTATCTTCGCGCCGAAGTGCTGACACTCGGAACCCCTTATTCAAATCTATAGAGACAAAGGTTTCAGATGTCAGCCGAGCATGGAAACTGGGGCGCGGCGCGTACGCGAATACTTATATGAAACAACTTACGCTGTTGTTTACTAAAGTACGTCACATTTTTAAATCTTTTTAATTAATGAACTTATAATGTACTTCACAAACGTAACATCGCGTCTGTAATCCTCAAAGGGGGTTGGCAGAGGAGTATAGTACGCTCCCAAGTTTCACTAGGTACGTTTATAAAATCAAAAAAGTTACAATAGTTCAGTAATTTCACTAAGAAATGTAAAAATTATCTAACTTCGCAAAAAGTACATATCCACATAGTTGGCGCTGTATACGAATAAGTATGTCTTGAGGAAAACAATAAACAAAGGGAATGCCTTTATTTCGTATCTAAAAGCAACAAGTAGGGTATGAGTTTTTCGCTTTGTTTGAATTACGGATATCAAAAACAATATCACTCATGACATTGACAGAGTTATAAGCGCGATATCACGGAATATTTTCAATGAAGACATTCACTTACATGATTTTTCGATAACGAATGTCGTAGGTTTTGTATTATGATTTACGGATTATTTAACACACAGTTTTAATGATTTAATTGTATGCGAATTAAAATATAACACTTCATGAATATTATCGTCAATCTATGCTCGCCATTATCACTACAATTGAATGTGAGTTTCTCTACAAGTAAGTAAAAGCATTTTAAGAATTATTAAACCCTTATGAAATCTCTTCGTTATTCTTTCTATTTACAACCGATAATAAACTATTCCATTAGCTTCAAGACAACCATACAACCAAAATTTGGTTAGTACTTTACGTAGAGCTTCGATTAAGTAGCCAATACATAACTAAAGTACACCTACCCATTTACGTTAATGAGCCCGTAAGACACACCTTGTAAAAGATTCATAAGTTTAAGCTCCTGACGTAGGAATATAAACGTCACCCCAGGTTATTGTAACCGTTCCAAGAATAGAGTCCCTGTGATCCGTTTATTACGCGCCCAGCTGAATAGGGACAGGCCCTGTGGACTGTCCCAAACGATTTTTATTTTATTAAGAACGCGCCAGATAACGCCCTCTTCATGAACTTGATAGCTGACACGGCTTTGTCGTTCGTTCTTTGACGTACACGATTTTTAATTTCGTTTTGTTTGGTACGAATGGTATTTGTCTTTTGTGTGTTTCGCGGTTAACAACGTGACATCCGAATACAAGAACAATCTTCGCTTATTTGTGGAGCACTAGAAAGGCGCATCTATCGTAACATTTTTATTGGCATTTACCACACGAGACCTTATACGTCTGAAACTATTCACTGTTTTATGAGGTGATAAAGATGTTCGGTAGAAAATATTTTTGTGTATAAAATGTCCTATGGTTACGAACTGCTTTTATAGACAGATGCAAGTATATTGAATGGTCGTATACATGTTTCAAGAGAAACACCTTAGACAAATATTTACGGAGGTGCTAAAACTAGGCACGTGTGTACGCTAATGCACATGCTATGTATGTATGTTTTTACGTTACGTATACAACAAGCTTAAATTGCACAGATTTATAGAACTCAATATTTTCTGATTGCTTGGAAGTAAAATTCTAATATTCTTGAGCCTGGGCCAGATACTATAACGTACATACATGTACAGATATCAATAGCAGCTTAATCGCTTAATATTTCTTACGAAATGTAAGCTGCGTCACATCATTCATAAAGAGTGAGAAAAGATGTTCTCTAAGAGACCTACCTACCTGATCAGGTAAACTGATAACTTGAGGTGAGCAGCAGGAAACAAAATACATAGAACCAATCGCAAAGATATTCATTAGAAAACCTCTTTTTAGCATTGGATAAAACTGGACGATAAATAGAAGGACACCTTTTTAACTTTTTTCTAACTTTAAATTTTTTAACAACGATCTGTTTTAATTTCAATTACCCCGGTGAGCTACTTACTATTATTCCTTACTTTACATTCTTTTGTACTACTAGCTTTTACTTACCCGCTACGCTGGAAATAGTAGTACGTGCATATTTGAAAGGAGAAGTGGATGTAGGAGTATTATGTCAGCACCATAACGGCAGAAATATGTAACATTCAGTGCTCTCTGTCTACCCGGCACTAAAATTACTGTTGTCTTTTCTAGCATTTTACTATTTTTGTGTCTTCCCTTGATCTACTGAATTTTGTAAAAAATCCTTTCAGTTTTTTCCATTTGGAAGCGCTTGTAATCTAATTGAGACTTTCTCCTGATTAAAAATTTTAAAAAGAAACATTTTATAACGAAACTAAGAACATTTCCCATAACAATTAAATATACAGAAAGAGTCTGCATTTATATACTACTATAGATTAGACTTTATGGCTGCAAGATTAGTAGAACGAGTACATTTTTCTGTTTGTGCGACTGCCTCGTTGGTCGAGTGGTTGCAAGCGCGACAGCCGATCGGGAGGTAATGGGTTCAAATCCCGGGTCGGGTACTATTAGATTTTTCTAATTCAGAATTTTTAGTAGTGACTCGGAGCCTGTAATAGTTCCCGGTGTATGGCAATAAGCTCACCACCTATTCCATGGGACGTTAACGTAACTGGTGAAACGTGGGAGTGTACCACACTCCTCTGCCTACCCCTTCGGGGATTACAGGCGTGATGTTACGTTTTTTTTTTATTTTTATTTTTTTTTAATTTTCTGTTAATTTGGCGCGAACAACCGACCTTAAGTGCGATTTTCCAAAATGTTGAATTAAATCCTACTTCTTTACTCCTAATTATGATTTAACTCGCCGGGTTTGCTGCCTCGTTAGATGAATCTGGAAAATCTACAATAAACGACAATTTCAAAAAAAGTTCTTTTAAATTTTTAATTAATTGAATTGTGATTTTTTTGTACGAAGTGCGAGCTTTAAATTCCTTGTGTTACTTCAGTGGAATGTTTACATCGGTTTAAAGGACTTTTTCAAGTTAATCTGTGTACCTACGTCCAGCTCAATAGCTCCCACGCTACCACTTTAAAGGACTGCGCTCATTTAAATGGAAAACAGATTATGTTTGTAAATACTGAGACACTTCAGTTGTGCCGTGTGAAAACTCTTCAGCCTTCTTTTAAGTATTTATTTGAACCGAAATTCTTGGATTGTACGAAATTAAATGCTAACAAAATTTTTATTGATTACGTTTTCAATTTTCAACTGTATATACCTATGAACATTGATTTCGACAGTACAAGTTTTTTAAATCTATTTTTCTTCCATAAAAAAAATTTTTTTTAATGATGTTAATAGAACATATTATTTATATGCACATACGTATGTTCCACAAACAATTTGTACAATATAATTCGAAGTCGTACAAATCGACATGCATTGTACACAATTTTGTATGAAATAAAATTATGCGTAATTTAAAAATATGTGATATACCATCATAAAAAAACGTACCATCACGCCTGTAGTCCCGGAATGGGTAGGCAGAGGAGTCTAGTACACTCCCACGTTTCACCAGTTACGTTTAAGTCCCATGGAATAGGCGGTGAGCATATTGCCATACATCGGGCATAGTACCAGACTCCGAGTCTGTACTAGAAATTTTAAATTAGAAAAATCCAATAGTACCTAACCCGGGATTTGAACCCAGGACCCCCGATCATAATAACGATATACCATCATGATCAATATTTAAGTTGACTTCAGTCTAAAAGGAATTGCCACTCTATGTCATACGAGATACGCGATGCCCATAACGAACAAAAACAACCAACACTTAATTAAATACCACAATAAGTAAATCAAAAACCCTGTTAAATTTCTCTTTACATATGTAAACAGAAAGATATCATCCATAATTCACAAAGAAACGCATGTCTTGTACATAGGTTTTATGTAAGGTAATGTTTTAATCCGTACCCTCTGTTTAATATAATCCTTTGTGAACAGTTCACTAACATACTCTTGAACGATTTAAGACCATGAAAATAGCATTGAAAATATTAGATTCCAAACAAGATACTGAATTTATTTTTACTGCAAATCGTTACACCCTACTGCTGAACACGGGTCTCTCCCACAACTATAAAATCGTGTTACAAAGTTTCTGAGACTTAGTTATCAGCGCTTTATATGTCACGTCTCAAGGTCATTCGGTCATTCATTCATCACATACATACTAATTATTATCAATTTGCGATTAACATGTGAAATATAACATAATAATTATTCACTTTCACAAACACGGCTATTGTTTCACTTGTAAACGGCACGGGTTCAGCTGTTTTTAATCGTGCCATTAACTAAAGTTTCCTCCTATTAGCGCAGAATTACACCCGACATCACAATCTGCTCGAGCACAATTGAATAACAAATCCCAAAGTAATTGTAAAAACATAACGAGGGTCCTGTTCAAGCGCTGGTTGTACTACCAACAAGTTGCAAAACTTATGTATCTTAAACGAAAATGTTTCATTAATTGCCTTTAAGACATCCCAGTTGTAACAAATCACCATAAGAAAGCAATTAGGAATATTGGCTAGTTGGTTAAAAAACTAAAGTTTTGTTAAAATTAGTTACTTTATATTTATTCGTTGGTAATCAGACAAGTGGTTTGTATTCTAAAATTAATCAAAACTGTGTAACCATCAAAAACAAAGACGACCTACCGACTCAAAATTTATTGTCGTAATAGAATCGTTGCGAGAAACGAAATGTTCCCGAACTGACGGAGTTAATTGGAACTGGAATTGCCCTCTGGAAAGTTACATTTCAGTCGATATAAAATTTATATCTACACCAAAGTACACTTAATAAAATACTTTTACAACTCCGTTATTGACAACATCTTTAAAAAAATTAATTACCAGCTACTGAGAAGTGTAAATGTTAATCACAAATATTTATTCAAGATAATCGGTTTGTCGATAAAAACCTCTAGAATTTGTATCTGCTGAAAACATCTCATTCCTTAAACAAAAATTTAATAAAAAAAACTAAAAAACACGCTTTTATAATACATCGAACTAAAAAGTGAAAAATAATTGTTAATTTATGTAGAACAAAAATAATGAATGAAAAATATGAGTATTATTGTAAAAAAAAAGTGTAGGCCGCTTTGTGCCATATTTTCCTTATATATATCGAGCACCCCACGCTTTTTTCACAATAATACTAATATTTTTCGTCCAATTTTTTTATTGTACCTGTATTAAGAATTATCTTACACAATTTTATGTTAAAGTATTTTTTTCGATTCTTGATGTCGTACTCTTTCTCACGCTGATAATATATGGGTAGTTTCGTTGGTAAACCAATGTCTGTTCAGGAAAATTTTACATAAGCTATATATTGCGATATACTAATATTTCGAGAAAATATCTTTTAAGCTTAGTATTAAAATGTTTGCTAAATATTGATCACATTGACGGCCTCGTTGGTCGAGTGGTTGCAAGCGCAACTGTCGATCGGCAGGTCCTGGGTTCAAATCCCGGGTCGGGTATTATTAGAATTCTCTAATGCAGGATTTCTAGTAGTGACAGAGTCACTACTAGAAATCCGTGCCCAATCAGTACAATCAGTTCTATCAGAACAAACCGTGCCCAGTGTATGGCAATAAGCTCAGCACCTATCCCATGGAATGTAAACATAACTGGTGAACGGTGGGAGTGCACACTGCTCTGCCTACGTTAATATTGATCATTACCTAACATATTAGTTGCCTAACGGCAAGGAGTCGCGGGCACGGAATAAAGGAAATTCCATAATTTAAAGTGTTTATGCACAAAGTAGTAAATTAGGAAGGAATAAAATTAGAAGGCTTTTAAAATTCACTATTCTATGTTCCTATCACAGATAAGCACAAATTGAAAACATTGTTCGATTATATTCACACACAATACACACAGTTACTTTGAGTTCTTTTACATCAATATTTTTTAATATATAAGCACTAACAATATACATAATAGACAGTTCAGGATGATCCCAGACAGGCTTATAATGTTATATATATCTACTATTTAATGTTTATTTCTTTTTAGTTTACCATATAAGGGAATTCTATCGTACAACACTACAAGTTTTTTTATTGAGCATTACAATTTTACTATCCAATATTATCGTTATAAATATGAAAACAAATATGAATATCCATTAGAATTAATATTTTACAGGTTGTATAGCCGAGCTTATAAACTGCGTTGAAAAAAGACATACCTTGGCATGAAAAGTGATCCCATAATTGAAAGCCTGGTCCGGGTGCAGCGGGATCCTCGTGTCGTACTCGTCGTCGGGCACCAGGTCGTACTGAGCGGTGGAAGGCATTTTTCTACCCCACCGTAGCAGCTTCAACGGCACCCGTTTCCAGGCACCCGCCTTTAGTATCACGCGTATATAACTGCCTCTATGGCCTTTCTTAAACATCGAGCCTCAATATATTTGCCCCAGCCCAAAAACGAACCGGATTTTCGCCACCTGCAAAAAAGATAATACATGAGCAAGCTATACAAATACGGAGTACAAAAAAGACATTCGAATAAAAAAGATAAGGTAAAATAAAATGGAGAAAAGACTGTATTATTCTCGCAATATTGTAGCGGAGCACAGAAAATGCTTACTAGCTGGAAATTCAATACAAGTACGTTCAACTGTTCGTAGCTACGACGAACGTCTTGCTAACAATCTACTCGTATATATATAACCTTCGAAATACATTTTTGAGCCCTTTTCGATGCAATGCCAGCACAGTTCAATAAGAACCGAGACAGTATAAAAAGTTTAAAAATTCAACACACGTTGGTCGCACGCGAACACGATTTGTTGGCGTGAAAGGTGTGGAAATTTTTTTTATTAAAAACTTTCCGTGTTTCAAATCGTCATTCGGATGATATATGAAATGTAGTTCTGCTGTTACTTATCGCTAATAAATAAGTGATATGTCATCATTATCAAAACCGTCAACCCTTTTATTTGACCTCAGTAATATACCAGGGTCTCCTCTTAAAATGTACATAACAAGGCCTAGTCTCCACGGCCACGCTGCTCAGTTATGGTTTGGTAGATTTTACATATCACAGAGAATAATATATGCAGATAACTCTCAGACGAGAAGATTATTCACAATTCTTCGAAATTTTTTAACATAATCTACGAATTTTAAGATGAAATTAGGATATTATTATTATAAATTAAGCATAATAAATGAGAAACGATTACAGCATGTTTAAATACTTTAGGTACAGAGTAATAGCTATAATATTAGTAATTTCGCTAAGGTCAAGAAGTACCGTGAGTATATCGTATCAAGAAAACGTAACATGAACTAAATTTCAAATTCTTAACACTCGATGAGAAAGTATTAAGAAGTGATCAATTTTAATATGCTGTAAACGTATAAGGCGTATAGGAGAATAAATATAACGCTGAACTTAAGCACTATGTGTATGCTTCTTCAATAGAATTGTAAAATAGCACTCAGTTTGTAAGAGCTGATCCTTGAAAATTTATAATAATTTATTCTTTAGTTGCTTGAATATTCATACTAAACATTAAACCTCTATTCGTGATTGCATTTAAAATGTAATTTTCTCAATAAGCAATTTACTAGCCACGACTGGATATAGTTTTAATCGATATCTGATAGATTCTCCGTTCATCTCCCGTCGCTTTAATCCGACACGATTACTGCTAATCGCTTTTACAAGGGACAACAAGGCATGCAGGCAGGGGGCCAATAAACTGTCCATCCCACACATATTTACAACGGTGTTAAGAGCTTGAAGCAAAGTATTTTTATTATAATGCTACCAGGATTGTGCTGTAAAATTTTACATGTTGTCGATACATTAATTCTGTAAGTCGAATTAATAAATAGGACTCCTTTTTTTTTTAATTTTCTTTTCTTTCTAAATTTTCAGTCTTCGTTTTCAATAACACTTACGTTCATAATATTGATGTATGCCGTATAATGAATCGTTTAACAATAATTGTTCATTTCTATAAAGTATCATTAACAGTGTATCTTATCTTTATATGTATCTTTAAAGTGGAATTTGATATTCAAGCAGCTGATAATAAACGAATTACTTAACGTTCGCTTACTGCTAATCAATGTATAGGTACTTAATCCAAATTGAACTACATATGTCATTTGCTCTGGGAAGGTAGGATGAACTATTACCTTTCGTAATAAACGGCTTAAAATTCTGTGCGCCGTCCTCTTATGCTATATCTATGTCTATGTCTATATCTATGTCTATGTCTATGTCTATATCTATGTCTATGTCTATATCTATGTCTAAGCGTTAACTATAGTTCAAACAGAACTAAGGTCTTGATATGGCAGCATTGAATAGAGGACTTGTTATTGAGGATAGCACTCACCTAAACATCTTTACTTCAGATACTTTGCGCGCAATATCTTCAGTTGCTTTCAGTTTATTTAAGTCCAGTAAATACCAATAGCAGATAACAGAAAAAAAGACCTTCGACGATTTACAGTGTTGCGTCCCTAAGACCAGTCGGAAACAAATTTTCATACAAATTAAGTAGCAATTCGTACAGAACAACACCTGAAGCGTTGTTAACAAGTTAATACTTAAACAAACTTTTGTTATAATACTCAGGCCACGCGCTGTGTTCGCCCCAAGAAGCACTTGCACGCGCTTATAGAGTTGGGCTCTGAATGTTGATACTTCTCAATGCTACAAGTAGTTTTCAAGTTTCCAACTCACGTGAGAATAGGCTTAATATCGCCAAAATAGGTTGTCAACGTCATATGTACTAGCTCACTCATTGATTTAGTGTTTCACGATACATATGTATGTAGATGTCAATGAATCATTGTACTCTGAAGATTAATGTATTACGTAGTAACGAGATTTTTTCATATTATTGTCACTGGATATAGAATTTAGTTTTAAATAAATTCAAAGTTTTTATCTGAAATGCACATGAATAGTAATCGAGTTCACGTCAGTTGGCTCTCGAACTATTTAACGCTCTTAATCGATAAAAGTATTTAAAATAATTGATAGCTTTAGGCCACAGTCTGCGGCTGCAACGATACCGTTTTTTACGGTTTATTAGAGTAGACAGTGAAATTACGAAAAAATGTTTTTTTAAAAAAAACGTAACATCACACCTCTAATCCCTCAAAGTGTAGGCAGAGTAGCGTAGTACACTCCACTTCCATATACTTTTAGGTGTACAAAAATGAAGATACGTTAGCTTATTTACTCCCTCGGTAGCGGTGGCACCAGAAAGTGTCTAATTCATTTTAAGTGACATTTCCCAAGTTGGGAAGACTATGTAGAAGTCGGCCAACTTAAGTAACTGTCTATTGAGAAGTTGCGCCGAACCTCTTAATCATGGGCTGGGAACATTAATTAGTTTTGCTGCGGTTTGTTTACGGTTTCTTCCAGTCTTGGAAGAGGAAAAGTCTAATGATAATATACCATTTATAAACATTTACTGTTTCGACGGATTCTCATATAGTACGTTAGTTATAAAAGTCACACATACATACTCGTATTTAAGCATTATTAGCATTGGTTACTTAGGTTATAGGTAGAAATGATAAAAAACACATTTGACTACATTATAGTAAGAATATATCTGACAAATAAAACTCGAAATATGTTTTTGTTATAGCGCGTCAGTAAACAAGTTTACATTGTGTTTACAAGTTCAACCGTCCAAATACACATTCTGCTCGCATTTACACTCTAAGACCAAACTTTAAGCAGTCTTTAAGTTCGCTTCTTGTTCAGTTCACTGCAACGTCGCTTGTTTTGTACGGCTTAGAATTCTGCTTTGTTATACCTTCGACATCATTAAACTGAAGCAAAGGTCGGTATACAGCTGACTGTTGTTTGTTGTTATAATCTCCTCAAATTCACTATACCTATTAATAATATTAAGAGAGAAGTTATTAACATTGTATTCAAATTGAGAATATCATATTTATTTATGTATTTTTATTAATGTAATTATTGTTTTATTTGTGTTATTTTATTTATGTTATTATTATTTCATGCGTATCATTTTAGTTATGTTAATCCTTATTTATTTACGTAATTTTTTAATATATTTCTAACATATTCAAACCACAGCGGGAACTTGTTTTTTCTAAACGGGAAACTCGCCTCGCCAGAAATATACGACGAAACAGCTCTATAAGGTAATCGCTAATGATGTGAATGTTTATAAGTCCGACGGCCGTAAACATTTACGCTCCAGAAAACAATCCAATATAACTTTTCGCCAAACTTTCCTTTGGTCGATGAAGGAAAGAATTTTATTACACCAACACTGCAAAGGATTGTTAGTTGAAAAGAATCTAAAGAAAATTATTTTGTAGCGATTTTGTACGCATAAAGTCAATTGTTTATAAAACTGAAATGGGATTAGATCACCAAGTGAAGAGCTAACATATACTTATTCATATGTTCGGTTTTCAGGCCAAAGGTTGATATTTGCACCAACTTTCCGGGCAGTTACATGTAATTAATGTTATATTTATTGAAACTTTGGGATTGGGATCAGGGCTGATCTATTGGAAGTCTCTTACAAGTAACCTTCACTGTTTATCTAGGGAGAGGACTATTATAAATTTTTGTTCGGACCTTCGATAACGCTATAATTGAATAGTATGTCTATAACATTTCTCCTATATCATTTTTCCATTCGAACTGACTGCCTCATTGGCCAAGTGGTTGCAAAACGCGACTGCTGATCGAGAGGTACTGAGCTCGAATTCAATGTTGGGTACTATTGCATTTTCTAACCTGGATTTTCTAACTTAAATTTTCTAGTGGAAATTTCTAGTAGTGGCTCGGAGTCTGGATCTATTCCCGGTGCATGGCAATAGGCTCACCACCTATTCCATGATACGTAAAACGTAACTGGTGGAACGTAAGAGTGTATTACACTCCGCTGTCTACCCCTATGGAGATTACGGGCGTGATGTTACGTTTTACGTTTTAACATTTCTTCTATCTTTATATACGCATTGTGAAGCCTCTGTTCGAATATCCTCAACCATTCTCTGTTTTCGATAACAGTCCCATACCCAGTAATATTCTTTAAAATTTATAACTCAAATTTCGGGATATTTCATAAGCAGATAACTAAAACAAGCTTACAGTTGAATTGATGAAGCTAGAGAGAAAAAAATATTAACAAGTAGACAGAACGTATTTCACTTTAATGTATGAAAAAGCTTCCCCAAGTAATTGTAACAAACACATCCTTTTAAAACCTTTGTCTTATCCATCGTTCTTTATATTCATGTTCAACTCCTCGACTTAGTCATAAAACAGTTTATGGGATATGTCGGCGGTTAATTAGAGGATGCAAGGGGACGTTTTTCTGGTAAATCCATCGGAAAAAAATTTACGAAGTGAAAAATTAGCCACAGCGCCGCCGTCGCTCTGCGTAAAACTAGAAAAAACGCCTTCGTTATTATATCTTTCCTTCGAGAAAAAAATGGAATTCATAACTCACTATTGTTGTTTAGTAACTGTAACCGAGGTTTCATTTCACGGAAGCGTTTTCACAACTGAAAATACAGTTTACACTGCCCTTCAAGATATGTACATACATATGTACATAATTATGTACCGAATATTTCCGAATGTACCGAGTATTTTTAACACAATGATCATGCAATACAATGTATCATGCAATATACCGTAATATAAATATGATATAATATGTTTGCAAGTGTTAGCAGACAATTGCAACGTTACATATGAAAATAGTACGTTTCCAACCAACGACTTTTTGTGAAGAACATTTTATATAAGAACCTTCACTGCACAAAAAGTAAGCTTATTCGACATCTAGCAAATCGCAGTATACTACGGATGTCTGCAATTTACTGCTTTTGTATCATGTCCACGAGAACAGATACGGTGAAGAATATAAGCGAAATATCTGTCCGGTATTTCAAGTAGGCCGAGTCGAACTAACAACTGTTTATGGTTTTGTAAGTTACAAAAACTCTAAGAAAAAAAGTAACATCACGCCTGTAATCTCCGCAGGGGTAGGTTGAGGAATATAGTACACTCCCACGTTTCACCGATAATGTTTATGCAAATACAAAAATGTACTATAAATCTGAAGAACACCGAAACGTTAAGTTTTTATTAATATCAATAAATCTCAATACTACATATTAAGTAACCCGTGCGGGCAAATACGCTTTTAGTTCGAATTTATACAATTTTATTCCTGAACATAAATTTGCGCTTAATTCGTCGAAGGACAAACTGTTAGCCTTTATTCTCGCAGTCAGAACCCGAAACAATTTGTTCTCATCTCTCCGCTACACTTGATTGCAACGAAATTCGGTAACGCTTGCACGATACATTATTACATGGCAAATGTAAAATTTATGTCTTGTTTCAGTTTGCGAGACACTGAAAGTTTGGCCCGTGTTGTGAACGGACTGGTTGAATCCTGGTTGCAAAACATTAGGCAATGGAAAAACATATCAAAAGCAGTCCAAATATTTCATCTTGCAAAAGAGCGAGTGTAGTTTATGGAATTGACAGGTAACCATCGCTAATCGGAGAGGCACTTTAAGAAGAAGATGTTGTATGGAACGACATGTTAATGTGGAAATGCATTCAATATACGTTTCACCATGTTACATATTCTAATTAGCAGCCACTGTCACGACCTATAATAAAATAACAGATAACTTAACACTTGTCCTTCACGTGGAGATTGACATTACATCTTGCTAACCATAAAATAATCATCCTCATCATCAGCAGCCTGCTCCCGTCCACTGCTGGACATAGGCCTCTCCAACGGCACGCCACTGAGCTCGATTTTCTGCTCTTCGCATCCAACCACTACCAGCCACTTTGCGTATGTCGTCACTCCACCTAGCTGAAGGGCGTCCCACGCTACGCTTACCAAGTCGCGGTCTCCACTCCAGAACACGTCTGCTCCAGCGGCTATCGGTACTGCGACAGGTGTTACCAAATAATATTTTTAGCAATCAAGCAGACCACAAATATTTGGGAATTGAAACACAAATGCTGCGCCGTTGTTAATTTTAGAAATAGTACAGAATACTTTAACTTATGCGTTTTCGTCAAATATCTAAAATACAAAACCCACTCTAATTTATTTGTCTCCGAGTGTACGCTATCAGCTGTCGCTTACATCTTAATCAATCCTCGTTACTGACTTGTTAGGCTTTTGGGTGATAACACTACATTCCCCGAGCCTCTGGGATTCCTTGTTAATTGTTTTACGAGCGTCTTGAAGTAATAAATAAACATCGCTATTGTAGATTTGTTTCGATAGAAAACGTTCAATTTGTAAAATAAACCGCAACAGAATGCGAAATGGATTCGTAAATTTACGTTTATTATAAACTTCTATTTAAAGTTTACCTATTATTTCGAAAAATAGTACCACAATGTGTAAATGTATACATATTATGCCACGTAAACAATACTTATGTGGTCGGACCTTGTATAGACGGCCACTAGTGGCAAATTACTGTAAGCGGTTTCATGCTTTGAAGAGCACGTTGGACAGTGTCATCATCATCATCATCATCAGCCTGCTCCCGTCCACTGCTGGACATAGGCCTCTCCAATGGCACGCCACTGAGCT